>OZ038502.1:33049915-33219915 GCA_964036315.1 Acanthosepion esculentum
TTATTCCCAAATTTATTTCCAAGTTATAAAAATTGTTAGTGTACAAAAAATTTTTTCATGTAAAAAAATCACTGAAAACAATTGCAGTAATGAACACTTGAGAATCCAAAATTTCAGAATTGTGGGTCTGGACCCAGCCTGGAATGTTTTTAATTGGCTCACAAAGGTTGATTTCAAAATGCTATGGTATGTTGGGCTACGGCCTCTAGGAGTAAAGTTGAAAAAGTGTACGACAGGGACACACTGACATTTGTATTTATTATATATATATATATATATATATATATATATATATATATATATATATATGTATATAAAGAAATATAGTCTTAAAGTGTGCTATATTTATGGGATAAAGTGCTCAACATCAGAGATAGAGAGTGTGTAAATATAAAAGTGAATAATAAAAGTGAACATAGAAGTCAACACTTAGAGGCGACAGTCTGTTTCATGCTAGATGCAATATTGCATCTAGCATGAAACAGATGTCGCCTCTAAGTGTTGACTTCTATGTTCACTTTTACATTTATATATATATATATATAAATGCTAAAATATGAATTAAGTCTGATACAATGATTAAATAAAGAACAAGTAGGAAATTCTCTATAAATTTAATATGTTTTATTCTTTATTTAGCTTCATCAGAAATTTGGAATGAAAGAAATAGTGAAACATATTAAATTTATAAAGATTTTTCCATTTGTTCCTTATTTAATCACATGATTGGTATATACTATGTTTGTTTTTTTTTACTATAGATGCATACCATTTATAAATTTGCTACAGTAAAAGATTAACAATAATAAATAGTAATATAAAAATTCTCAATAGGAGTAGATATGTTTGCCTGTCATCTGGTTCGCATCTCTCTCCAGTCTTTTGAACAGGAGGTTTATCCTATGTTTCTAGTTCCTTTTAAAGCCTACTTTAACTCTATACTTCCAACATCTCTGCCTAAACTCTGAAATTTTATTTACTATTTATTTATCTACATTTTTACCTCAATAAGTTAATCACAATATTTTTAGCTATTAAGGTTGGAGTAGGGTTAGGGTTAGGATTTTTTTCCTCAATTGAGAGATTTATCCCTTGTTTCCTGTTAAGGATTGGGTTTCTTGTTCCTTATAAAGTCTTCCCATTTTCTTTCACTCTCAGTAGTCCTTTGCATCTTATTTGCATTATCGCCTGGTTTGGAGTGAAAAAAAATAAATATACATACTGTTGTCAAAGTTATATGATGAAGTGAACACAATTCTCACCATATCTTAGTAACTTAAGATAACCTTTTTCTTCTTTTATTAAGTGAAGAAACTTTGAACTTAAATTAATCACTTTACATCTTCTCATTGGCATCTTCAAAATGAACCAGCATCATGTATCTTTCACTTTAAGAAACTCATAAGTTTCACAAAACTTATGAATTGTTTATTTCTGGAGTTGACCTTGATTAATTATAATTGCAGAAAGCAAAACCACAGATAATTTGTAAACCAAATATTTAATATGAATAAATGGTGTTTCTGTTTTTTATCAGTGGGAAACCTCTTGAGAACTCCTATTCATGAAGCTTATGTAATGCTCTACATATGACACTGTTCAATGATCTCAGCTCTTCAGAAAGTTTTCAAGTGCTCATTGTTGGCTTCTTCTCTAGCTTGCATTTTAAACCATCAGAATTGACAACTAACAATTATCCACTTTATTTTATGGGACAAGTCACCACCCTTGAAACACTTAAACCAGTTTTGGGTAATACCCACACTGTGTTAAGTTTTTTGCAACTCAGAGACCCAATTTAAAATACTCTCTGAAAATTGCTATAGTCTCAATTCATCTTCTACTCATTCTTAATATCATCTGAAATAAAAGGTATGCTTGAACAGTAATGATAATGATATAGCATCTATAAAATAATAATATCAATAATATAGTGGAGTCATAGATAGTCTTTGGTTGTGTACATGTAATAAACTTTGAAGTTTAGCCGTGTGCCACAATTCGTGTAATTTAAGGAATCTGTAATAAACTTTGAAGTAAACATCTACAAAAATGTAAATACTTTTGATATATCCTGATATATATAGTATGTCTGATCAGTGAGATAAAGTCAAATTGATAGCTGATCTCAAACATGATCTACAATCTGTTGTTAAATGGGGCAAAAAATGGCTCGTTAATTTTAACACATCCAAAACAAAACTGCTCTCTTTTAGTCATCTGATAGAAGCTTGTTTGCCTTCCATCAGCATGAGAGTGAATTCTTCAGCTAATATTTTCTGCTGACAGAAAGTGGAAAGGTTATATAGAATCAATTGATAGGTTTGCTGCTACGAAATTGGTTCACTGTTTTATGCTAGACAATTTTTCGCACCAGAATCTATCTTGCACATTTATAAGTCTACTATTCATTAATGCATTGAATATTGCTGCCACATTTAGTCTAGTGCTTCTGCTATAAATATAGATATTCTTGATAACATACAAAGAAAAATCTGCAATGTTATTGGTCCTGACTTGGCATCTCGGCTTCAGTCACTTTTCAATTGCCGTAACATAGCTTTCCTGTGGCTTTTTTACAAATACTTCCATGGTAATTGTTCTGATGAGCTTTCCTCTTTTCATATGGGAACTAGTTAGGACTATATAGAGACTTTGAGGTATTATGGTGGCTGTAGTAAGAATGGCAAGTAAGAATGTGTTGTTTTGGTGTAAGGAATACTGTGGTATGTTTGGATCAGTAATTGTGACTAGCTAAGTTAAAGATAAGACAGTTTAAAGACCAGCCTTCTTCTTTTGGCCTTGTGCCACATTTTTGTATTATGCAAAATGAATATTGTTTTCCTCTATGGTACCTAGACTTAATGAATTTAAGAGTACTACTAGATTAGCAGCAAGGTCTCATCAATTTACAGTTGAAATGGCCAGATGTAACCATAAGTTCTATTTTAATAGTTTCTTTTCTCACACTTCTCGCTTGTGGAACTCTCTTCCGGCTTCTTGCTTTCCAGTCAACTTTCAAAACTTTAAATGCAATGTCAGTTGTTATCTTCTGTCTTCTTGATTCCTGTCTTTGTATTATTCTCTCTCCTTAATAAAGTTTTTCTTTATCTCATATTGTTTCACACTCAGTAGCCTCTTATGTTGCAGTGGCTATATTGCCCTGCTTGGGATGAAATGATTAAAAACAATAATAGTAATAAGGATAATATAGTAGTGTTATACTGAGTTATACATAGTCTTTAGTTGTGTACATGTAATAAGCTTTAAAGTAAAGATCTGTAAAATTGAAAAATATTTTTTTCTCCGCCTCTTGCAACTCTTTTCTTTAGTAAATATTTACAAAGAATCAATAATTTGTTCATAGTTCTTATTCTCAGTAGATCTGATATTTATAGCAACAAATATGATTCTAGACATTATATTTCTTTAACAAATGGATTGCCTGAAGTGTTTCAACATAGTAACTTAGTTGTGTTACAGAGTAATAACAAAAATACTTTGCATCTTAAATCTCTTGCATACAAATGTTTAATTTCCTTGTGATGTGAAGATGAGATTAAAGTCTTGTAACTGAGATTAATTAGTAGGCAAGTGATTTCTATACAAAGATGTATGAGAGTAAATCAAAAAAATAAAGGCAATTTCCATACAACAACTTTATTTCCACCAATGAAGAACAAATGTGTCACTTTTCGAAATATTCCCCCTGCACAGCGATGAACTTCAGGTATTGTTCAATCCTTCCAAAAATAATATTTTTGGTTCCTCACAAAGCCACATCCATATTGCTTGCTTGTTTGGGATCTTTATAGTCCTCTTACTCATCGTGTACTATGTCATGTGCAGATCCATAGCTGATACCCACTATTGCCAACACTTTACTAATGTGATTCATCGATCTTCCCTGATTAAGGTATCCACCTCTTAGATGTGTTCTTCTGTATGTGATGTTGATGGGTGACCAGATTGCCTGTCATCTGTCATACTTGTTCTCCTGCTTTAAAGTGTTCTACCTACTTATACACTTTTTGTTGATTCATCGTGCATGCCTCATAATTGCTCCAACATCGCACAATGAATTTCCGCAGGTTTAACACCATCTCTCCAGAGAAAACTCACTACAATGCATTGTTCTTCAATGATGCAATCACTGAGTGAAATGTTCATATGTCAGACCTCATTGATCCTTGACATGCAACTGAACAATGAAATGCTTTGCACAGCTACTCATGATCCCATATGTGTGGTGTTGTGTGTCAGTATCTCCCTGTTGTTTTGACTGTATAATTTTAAAATTATCTTTATTTTCTGATTTACACTTATATAATTTCAATTATCAACATTATATATTTTGCTGTAAACATGAAAATTGAACACAGTTTATTTTTCAAAAATTAAATGGTTCAAATGATGGCATGGCATCTAGAGAGAAAAATGTTTAAATTCAAATTTTATTAAAAGTGTGTTTTTTTTTTTGTTACATTCACAAATTATGAGAAATCCATTCTCATTGAAAAAAGGCTATACTGTTCAATCCACTTCTCTTGGTTATTTCTGAAAGTGCATATTTGTCCTCAAATGTTGTTTATTCAGATATTCAACACAGATTTCACAAGTGAATAAGAAGAATGACAGATACTTTTCAGAAAATAAGTAAGATACAATGGTATGGAAAACTAATATTAGAAACAAAGAATGACAGATTACTATGTAATGTCTACTTTACTAATGCAGTTGATTAGAAAGAGAGATTAAATGCCTTGGTTTTGTCCACTCACCAAGGTGTCCAAGTGTGAGAGAAGAAACTGTTAGCAAAGAACTTATGGTCACACCTAGCCATTTCAACTGTAAAATGATGAGATCTTGCTGCCAATACCATAGATGAAAGTAATATTTATTTCAAAAATACAAAAATGTGGCACAAGGCCAAAAGAAGAGGAGATAGGGGAAGGCTGATCTTCAATCAGTCTTATCTTAAACTTAGCTAGCCAAAATTACTGACCCAAATATACCATAGTATTCCTTACACCAAAACAACACATTCTTACCATTCTTACTGCAGCCATCATAATGCCTCAAAGTCTCTACAAAGTCCTAATATATACAATTTGTCTGTGGAGGTTGAGGAATAAAAATAACAACTTTCAAAAACGAAACCCCAATGAATATTTACAATGATTAAAATTTTATATACAAGAAACTAAACAAAATAGTGTTAGTGATAAAACCCCACACAATCCTTAACTGTGGCAGAAACATCAGTTAACTCGATGAGATTAATGAGGGACTTAAATAATTCTGATTTTCTAAGCACAGCTTAGAGGTGGCACAAGGCTGAAAGAATAGAAGACCCAGTAAGAATCACACTCACTACTCAGTTATAATTGATGAAGCAAAACTGGCTAACCCTTACACCATGTCGAGGTACCCTGATTTTCTAAGTGTAGCTTAGATGTGGCACAAGGCCAAAAATATGGAGCACACAGTGAGAAACAAACTCAGTACTCAATTGTAATTGATTTAGTGAGACAAGCTTGCTAACCATTACATCACATTGAAGTGCCCAAATACCATAGATGAAAGTTCATCAGAACAATTATCATGGACATATTTATAGAAAAAGTCACAGAGAAACTACATTATGGCTGAAATAAATATATGCATAAATCCTATTAGTAATGCAAAAGGCATTATCTACCATAGGAGGAAAGTTGTTAATTTCATAATTTATTGAGAGAGTATTTTTTCATTAATTACTCCATGAACTCAGACTTGGGTCACAGTTGGTTTAATCCAGAGGTCAAATTCAACTGATTTCTAAAATTACAGAAATTTGAAGAACCAGTTCCTGGATTGTGGTAAAAGTTCTCCCCTTATCAATTTTAATATTTTTTTTTTTTACCTAAATCAGCTGTTTTGTGAAATTAGCTAAGTACAAATCCCATGCCAACCTCTAGAGAAAAAAAAGCTGAGAAAGTTTATTTTTTTGCCCATTTAATTTTATTCCATTGAACTTTGGGTTAATGGACCAACTGAAACCCTATATATTTACAAACTCCTTGAAATAAAAAATGTGTAAGCCATTAGTCATAAACATTTGTTATATTCAGCCATTTTCCAGGAAATTGTATAATATTTGATCTGGGAAGTTATTTAGAACTTTATCTTTGGCTAGCATAGGGCTAACAACTCCACCCTGTAAAATCTACTTGTTACTGAAACTGTAGCAGTATCAGTTTGTCTGTTGTTGCTGAAGTCTGATGTTCCACTGGGTGTCTACAGATTTGAAGAACATCATATAAACCTTTATTTATACTATTCATTGGCCTGTTTCTATGGACAGCAATTATACTTTTCTTATATTATTTGAATATCAGATGAAATTGACTTAGAAATTCTATGAAATTTTTTATGCTTGTAATTACTTGAATTAGAGTAATAATAATTTTTTACTTTCTTTTTACTATTAATATGTTTAACTCATTTAAAACATAAAACTAAATATTCTTTGAATTTTTATTAAATTTTAATAAGTCAGTTATTGCTTTAAAGTTTAAATTCTATCATCACTTTGTTTATTTTTTGAACAAAGAGTTAATTTTATGTGGGACATAAATTTTCTAGATTAAAAAAAAAAAAAAAATGGAATATCTTTTTTTAATAAATATAAAAAGCACACCAAGCTATACACTGGTTTCAACTAGGAGACATAGGTTCAAACCCTCCTAGAAGGTACATTTTCTTTATTAAGACTCTCAAAAGCACGGGCCAGTAGACATAGGTTTACACGAGTTAAAAAATAGGTATATCTACTCAAACACTAAATACAACATTTAAAGTAGTGTAAACACACACACGCACGCACGCACGCACGCACGCACGCACGCACGCACGCACACACACACACACACTAGAATACCTAAAGGGCCAGAACTATCTACTGAGGTTTCACCTACCAGATCATCAGGATAATTCTGAGTCAGAATTATCCTGATGATCCAGTTGGTGAAATCTAGGTAGATAAGTTCTGGCTCTTTAAGTATTCCATTTTTGCTCTGCTTAGTGTTTTGAGCACTTTTACGTATCAGCCTAGGTAACTCTGTCAGTGTTTTTCTTTTGGCTAGACATTGTGGTGCTGGTTGATTATTTTCAACCAAATACAGATTGAATATTTTTCCCAGATATCAGTTTGTGTAATATTTTTTTTATTTACAAATTGCATCATCTGGGATTTTTTTTTACACTGCCAGAGTTATAGTACAGGCATAAAAATAAATAATATATATATTTATATATATATATATATATATATATATATATATATATATATATATATATATATATATATATTGAACAATAAAAATATTAAAAAATTAAAATCTTCAGACACACTGAGTTGTATATTAATATTCTTTTGTTTTTATTATTATTTCGATTAGATTACTTGACTAGTTTCGGCCAACATGGTCATCATCAGGAGAAAAAAAATTCTACTTGCTGATAGCAGTGAACTACAGAAATGAATGTCTTGATGGAGAAAATGAACTTTTGTCTGTAGTTTTCATTTGTTTTTTAACATGAATTTTGGTCAGGCCTTGTGTTGGTCAAACAGTCTCTTTTGAGTTATTATTTAAGATAAGAGCTGGATGGATTCATGCTGCTCTGAATTCCCTTGGTCATTTTGACAATTTTATTGGTTCCTGGAAAGGGGATGTGTCTCTGTTAAGTGTGTGTGTTATTTGGTTTTTAGGGAGTGAGTATGTGTGCAAGCGTGTATATTACTATATATATACTATGGGTGTGTTATCATTTGACTCATATATATATATATATATATATATATATATATATATGTATCTTCAGATAGATGAATAATGTTGCATGGTGTGATATGAGAGAAAGTCTGAAAGTAACATGTTTGGAGAATTTCTTATTCTAGCTCTAAATTTTTGCATGAACACCAAAAATATTTTTACACATTTTTATTTAGACTATCTTTTACAGCAACAATTTAATAATCTAAAAAAAGAAAAATTCATGATCAAAAGTCCCATAACTCTTTCAGGTTGTAGTGGCACCACATGTACAGCTGCCACAGTAGAAGTGGTGTGTCTTGGGCAAGATAGCCTGACAAAGCCCAACCCTGTCCAGGATGATTTGAATTCAGTTTTCCTCCTCCTAGACCAATTGCCACCCAAGGCTATAAAAATTAGTCTGTCCAGCAATTTACCCATAGCTGGAGTGAGAGGGGATGAATTTAAACCTTTGCCATAAACACATAAGTGGATGTAATGAACTCAACTGGAATTCAAACTCAGCACTCTGATTCTTCAATCTGAGCTACAACCCATTAGTCTACTGTGCCTCCATGCTTAAAAAGTTATCAATTCAAAATAGGGTTGATATTATTTCCAAAAACAAAACACCAAAATATAAAATCATTTAAGGTCAAGGGACAGGATTTTCTCTAGATTGTAAGTTTCACCTTTGAAAATTCAAAGTAGATAAAAATGGACAAAGGTTTCTTTTTTTCTCTCTTTATGGTCTTTATTATAAAAACATGAAATTAAATATCAGAAAATAAATATAACTGTAATTAACAATTGGAATCTATACAGGGATTTTTCTGGGGTAAGTAATAATTAATTTCTGCAATCTGGACAGACTGTTAATTAGCTATTAAGTGTATAATTATTTTCATTAATTAGATATTAATTTGAAGTATTTAATATCACTGAATTAAAAATGTAATTATTCTTTTATGAATATGCAATTTATCTGAAAGGTCTGAAAAAGCCAAGAAAAATATTTTGATGACTGATAAAGGCTATGAATTTATTAGGTTGGTGCAAAAATAATGTCGTTTTTTGACGTTCAAGATCATGTCAAAAAACAACGTTATTTTTGCACCAACCTAATATTAAAAATGTTCAACTCTGTTTCGAATTGTATCTGTTTCTGATTTACTCCACATCAAAACATGTTGGCCAGATGTGAACTCTACAAAAGCAAAATAAAAAGTATCGCTTTCTGAGCATCACATCTGGCTTGCAAAATAAAGCCCCCAATATAAAATACAAGTTAAAAGTAACCAATCACAAACGTTGCTGTTAAAACAAAGGCATGACAAAAAACACTAAGTCATGTATCCACCTAAAAGGACCTGCTTGTGACGCTCAAGGCAGTTGGTAGGCAGTCACTAACTCCACCAGTGGTCTTGTTCAACCTACCCAACACTAGCCCTACCAACTCCCCATATCCTCCTGGTTGCTTCCCTCACCCACAAAGAGACGTTCCACCTTGATCCATTTTATCGACAATACAAAGAATTTTATTTTAACATATCCTGTCTCTTTTTCCTTCTGCCTCACTAGCAGAACTTTGTTGTTTTTACTTGTTCTTGTACTACCATATGTGGTATATAACAAAAATAAGTAACTTTCTTAATATTGCGACAGTTTATCTTATTATTTCTGCATTCTTTCTTTCTTTTTTTTTGCCTAGCTTACTTATTTTTGATATTATTAAATTTATATTTAATAGGCATATAATTGCACGATTCTGTCAGAAATTACAGAAATATATATGCAAGAGTAATTATAATATTTTAGTTGTCAATTAGTTGGAATTTCCATGGGTCCAACTAATTAGCTATAAACATTTATGACTAATATAACTGGGACCAATTGTTATAAACATACGTATGGTAGCACAGAAGGACAAATAAAACAAAATTACCAATAGTGAGGCAAAAGAAAAAGAAGACAAGAATTGTAAATATAAAATTCCTTTATATTGCTGTGAATCTTACTTTGCCAATACAGAGGATGCGAGCAAAATGTCCTTGTGAGCATGGTGTAGGTGTTTGAAGATGGGTGAATCTTGAGCGGGTATGTATGCCTTGGCAGTTGACCTAATTCACAGTGGTGATATCGAGAACCCACCGAGCATTGACAGCTGGCCTATTGGCTGCGTTCTGTTTCATTCTGTTCTAGTCATTTATAAGTGGCTTTCTTAAAAGTTAATTTGGTGCCTCCTGAGTTCATGTTTTTTGTTGGCAGCAATGTTTGTGCTTGCTTCTTTTATGTTGTATTTTAGATTTTTTAAGGGGATTTGTGTTGTGGGCTGGATGTGATGCTTGGAGCCCCTGTGCTGAGGATCATTTTTTTTTTTTTTTTTTTTTTTGTAGGACAAACATCTAGCCGACATGTAAAGTGAATCAGAAGAGATCTAATTTGCCGCAGAGTATAAGACAATGTATGCATATGAAGATGTGTTAATTGGTCCTAATGAATGAGGTTGTTATTGGTCACTAGTTTATAATAGGAGAAGTTACAACTTATGGCTGATGAGGATGAAGACTTTTAGAATAAATAAACTCAACATTTTCAAAAGAAATAAATTCCACATGGGAAGAATTTTATCTATATTTCATACTTTTGAGAGCTATGTTTTTTGTTATATAAATAACTCACAAAAGAGAAACTTACATTTATGTGCATAAAGATAGCTTCAAGAAAAGGAAGAAAAACATTCATATACTTAGCTCTAGTTTTTATGTACATGTGTGAGATGCACCATGTGGTTGTGTACAATTAAATAGTTTGCTGGGAGAAAAAAAAATCTCTCATTTTATAGTCCTAACAAGAACAACATGCCAGATAAGGTGGGGTACTCCCCACATGTCTTTCCAAAATTACATTGAAATGTTATCACTTTAAACTTTGAAACATCTCTCAGATTAATAAATAAAAAATCCACTACTTCTTTATAATGTGCTATGCAAAGGACTGGAAATTTGAACAGTTCATACAATCTGAATGTAGGTAGTATGGACTTTTGTCTGTAGCAAGAAAGGGGCTATAGGATTATAATGAATGGGGTTGCTGTTGATCACCGGTTTCTAGTAGAACTTATGACTTGTTGCTGATGAGGATGAAGACTTTCAGAATAAATAAATTCAGCATTTTCAAAAGAAATGAGGAGGAATTTTATATATATTTTGTACTTCTTTTGGGAGCTATATTGTTCTTTATATAAATAACTCACAAAGAAAAGAGAAAGAGAAACTTACATTTATGTGTGCACAAATAGCTTCAAGAAAAGGAAGAAAAATATTCAATAGTGGAATTAGGTGATGCTGCTCCCATTGTTTTATACTGTTAAACAACTTAGTCATATGTTGCTAACAATGGGCATATCAATTAATACTTTTTATGAACTGTAGCAAAGAGGTGCTGGGGATTGTAATAGACAAGATTGCTATTGGTCACCAGTTTCTAGTGGGAAGAGTTACAATTTGTGGCTGATTAGGTAGAAGTAAATTAATTCAACATTTTCAAAAGAAATAATTGATTAGTTTGTGTTTTATCTATTATCAACACCTTGTGCATTATTTAAAGTCAAAAGATATTTCGGATTGTAGGAGGTTGCTTATAATTGTGGGAAAATGAAATAAAAGCAATAAATAAAATAATAGTAAAGAATAAAATAAATAAATTCATTTTCCAACGATGCATGTTATAAAGAAACTGGAAAGGGTTTCTGGTCACATGTGCAATTTTATGACCTCCAGAAAGGACAGAATCTTTCTCTTTTCAATATTATCATTTAGATGTGTTTTCAGCAGCCTTACTCATGAAGTAGAGATTTGGCCATCCAAACTCAGCACAAGTCTGACTTGAGCTTGACCATCTTTACCTGTTCATGTTCTTACTTCCCATTAATTATTTTGGAACCAAAAAAGAAAAACAGAATTACTCAAGAGACATTTAACTTTGTTTCAATGCAGTCAAAATAAAAGGAATAAATTTCCGTAATAGAAATTCAAGTCTTTTTGTATGCTTCTTTTACACTCTTTGTTTACATATTAAACATGCACCTTCACCTAAAAAAATAGACACAAAACCCACAACCTTGTTAACATCCACACAATATCCAGTGTTTCCAAGAGATCTATCTAAATACTGACCAGCTCAAAACTGCTTAACATCAGTGATCAAATGAGAATCTGTTTTTAGAATGATTTCATTGTAAGCCAAAAGAAATGAATTCAACATATTCAACAAAAATGAATTCTGCATGTGGAAGATTTTCATACATATATTTATATAAAGAGCAACATAGCTCACAAAAGGGGAGAAAGAGAAAATTATATTTATGTGTGTACAGATAGCATAAAAAGGAAAAAGAAAACATTTAATTGTAGTGTGTTGCTGTGTTAAATTAACAAGTTGGTTTCCCTGGGTAAAAAAAAAAAACAAATCTCCCCCACTGGAAACAAGTTCTGTATTCTTGCAAGTTCCATGTTGTTTCTGTGACATGTCAGAGTAGAAAATGGAAGAGTGTTTTTTTTTCACCTTGCTTTTATAGTCCTGAATAGAATGCCACCTAGCAGGAGTCCTGCTGGCAGACAATGTCAGATAATCCATACATAGGAATATAAAATTTAGTGTTTATTTTGATCAAGGTATAACATGGATGCCAAATGTTAACGGCTTTTCTTAAGTAGGGAGTTTTATGTAAAAAATATTTCTGTTTTAAGGATAGCAAAAAAGTTCCATGTTGTTTCTGTGACATGTCAGAGTAGAAAATGGAAGAGTGTTTTTTTTTCACCTTGCTTTTATAGTCCTGAATAGAATGCCACCTAGCAGGAGTCCTGCTGGCAGACAATGTCAGATAATCCATACATAGGAATATAAAATTTAGTGTTTATTTTGATCAAGGTATAACATGGATGCCAAATGTTAACGGCTTTTCTTAAGTAGGGAGTTTTATGTAAAAAATATTTCTGTTTTAAGGATAGCAAAAAAGTTTCTAGAAATATCCACCCAGACTGCACTAATACTGAACTAAGAGAACAAGAGGCGTGCCAAAAGAGAATATGTTTTACTTATCATATGCTTCATATTACATATACGATATATATACATATGCATATTTGATATATATACAAAACATATATGATATATATACAAAACATATACAATACATTTACATATATGATATCTATACATATCATATGCCTCGTATTATAAAGTAAGACTAGACATGTATTCCTTGAGGGTTGATTCTCTTAAGGATACTCCTTCATCAGCCATTTGCTAAAATGAACATCCTGCATCAGATCATCAGTGTTACTAATAAGAGTAGCCTTCCTGTAGACTACCCAGGGAGCATAGGGTGGCAACAACACCATGTTAGGTGATGCGGCTGTAATTTCAGTAATGAGTTTTACAGGGTGGAGTTTTATTAGCCCCATGACAAACTGTCTTGAAATCAGAGTTGTCAGTGTAATGGAATTAAATAGTTATATATAGTCAATCAATGTCTGTATAATTGACTTAGAATGAAAGTTTTAAATTATTAATTTATATTATATTAAAGTTTCAGTACAAGATGAAATATTTCATCATTTATTTTAATAATAAAAAGGCTGATTTTTCAATAATTTTTCTGTCCCATAAATAAAGACGAATTAAGAAATAATAATAAAATGAGGTGATCAATAAAGTTAAGCTGGAAAAAGTGAATCTCTTTCTTACTGCTTATGCTTTTAATTAAATAATTTGTAATTTCATAGATAAAGATGATAGACATAAAACTTCAAGTGAGCAAATTTTGAATTTGAATGTATCTGATTGGAAAGTTCTTTTGGTTTCTAATCAAATTTATTTAGAAAACATGAGAACTTTCCTTCTAACCATATATTTGTGTGCATTATATAAGATTGAGGAAAATCATAACTTTTGAATTTTAATGTATTTGTCTGCATATATGAGAAATATGATTGAGGAAAATCATAAATTTTCAATTTAAAAAAAAATCAGAATCACTTCAAGCAAGGCAGTAATGCCACTAAAACAAAAGGGGTTACAGGGTGTGGAAGAAGTAGGAACAGAAACATTAATGATGAGAAGAAAAAGAAATATATGAGAAATAAGATTTTGAAAAATCCTAATTTTTGAATTTGAATGTATTTGTCTGGATATATGAGAAATAACATTGAGTAAAGTCATAACTTCTAGAAACAAAAACTTTAATTCAACAATACATACATACATATTTATATATCTATATATCTATATCTATCTATCTATATATATATTATTATTATTATTATATATATATATATATATATATATATATATATATATATATAATTTATTTCAGAAAACCTATATCAGGCATGATTCCTCTTGGGGAATTATTATTTTCTTATTTTTTGACCATGACAATGAATACTTCAATAACAATATTCTTTAACTGGTAAGTAATAGGTCACTGGGATTAAACAGAAATAGAAATTGACAAAAGATATATGTATGTCCCTCTACTACTGCAATAGTCAACCTGAATATAACTGGGGCAAAAATAGAAAGTGACAGGAAATAAAGGTCAGCTTCATGCCACAACTTTAACAGATATGCTGAAATATATATATATATATATATATATATATATATATATATATATATATATATATATATGGGTAAATTTTATATACAAAGTTTGCAACTGTCTTCCATGAGTGATTAATAAATGTATGTGTATATATCATGAATTCAGTTAATAAAATTTTTGCGTGACAGAATTTATTGTGTAAGTGTGCGAATAAATTGTTCAATGTTCATAAAGAAAAGTTTTAATGTCAGTTTGTGTGAATTGTCAGTCTTAGTGTCAGTTTGCCTGAATTATAGAGAATTCTTCAGTAATTGGTGGGAGACAGTATGTATGACTTAGTTGAAACAGAGTGACTGTACTTAAGGAATATCCTTCTCTGTCTCATATCTCATATGCCTGAATAGAACCATCTTCTTATAAGTTGAGAGTGGATCAAGTTGTGTTTTTCAAATGCATGGGAATGATCCTGATTTGTCCTAAAATCATTTTCTAATTTTAATATTTTTCTAATGCAACTGGAACTGATGTTGCAGACTCTATATACAGAAGATACATTTATGCACTTCTTTCATTGTTGTAGAAGCATAAAGTTTTGGCAAAATTCTCTAGTAAAGTCCCAAAAATCAATTTTCTGAGGATAGGCATTGAAATATTAACAAAATCAACATTATTTTACTCATCAAATATCTGTTATCTACAGACATGATTTTAGGAGTTAATTTCATCCTTTATTTAATAAACTAGTTGTTTATATTATAGTGAGTACTGATAAAAAAACAAATAAAATATAATATAAAAATAAAATATATAAACAAAAAGAAAATAAAAAGAATTCAAATGAAAATAAAGCATTTGTGCTTTCTTTTAAAACCCTTATCCCTTTCTTTCTCTCTCTCTCTTTAAATTTATCTTTCTATACTTCTCTCAAGTAATGAAAAGTCAACCCTGAAATAAAAAGAAGGAAAGACTGAACCTGGCCGAAAAACACCAGAATTTTGCAGGAGCAGTGCCTACTTATTTGTGATTGAAAAATACCAAAAATCAGGGAGGCTCCACGCATAAGTTCCATTATAGAAAAATAAAAATGAAAGGAACTCCAAAAGATAAAATAATTTGGACCAATCAAAAGAATTGACACAAAGAGACATGATATTAGCCAAAACCAATGTTTGTGCCAGAAACTGTAAGCATGGTCAAATGTATATAAGCTGACACCTCTGGGATAGAAGCAGAAGGGGGACAGCAGAAAGATACGGGTTTTAAAGGAAAGTGCAAATGCATAATTTTAATTTTAATTCTTTTTATTTTTGTTTATATATTTCATTTTTATATTTTATTTTATTTATTTTTTTATCGCAACTCACTACAAACAATTCTTGATATCAAATATATTAAAACTCTCATTTAATCTAATAATTATGTATATAGTAATATAGCAAATACCAAAAGCATTTATAGAAATACATTATAATTATTTGTTAAATAGGTCAAAACTTTCATTCACTCTATAATTATAGTGACGTAGGAAATTTTAGCAGTAGTAAAGGAAAAATGAATCAATAACGACGGTTGTATTTTGACTAGATTTGAACCCAGCATATATAGGTAGGTATGGTGTTGGCATTTTTATTGTTACCCAGTGACTTTCCCAGAAGACTAATACTCAACTGTTTATCCTTGCTCAAGTTCTGCAGTAAATAAATAAATAAATCTGGTAGTAATAAAATAAATATATTTGAATATTAAATGCTAAATTTGGCAATATTTGAAGTAAAATTTGTTTCAGCAAATTTAAGTATTCAAGTTTTATATAGTTCCTTGAAAATCAGAAAATAATGAATTAACAGCTGTCAGGAATTAATGCAGACCTAGCTGACAGAATGGGACTATTATATATATATATATATATATATCTTGGAGAAAAATGCATGACAAAGTAGAAAAAAGTTTTCTTGTGACATGTTTCGTCTTTTAGTACTTCATTGGACTAAATTTATTATGTTCAAGTGACTACAAATGCACATGAAAGAGGAATGCTGGGAATTTTAAATTTAAAATTTTTTTAATAAATTACCAGCATCCCTCGTTTGTGCACATGTGTAATCACATCAACATAACAAATTTAGAAAAGACAAAATTCATCACAAGAAAACTTTTCCTCTTTGTCATATATATATATATATATATATATATATATATATGATATATATATGTAAATATAAAAGTGAACATTGAAATCAACACTCAGAGGCAACAGAGTGTTT
This sequence comes from Acanthosepion esculentum, assembly GCA_964036315.1. Lineage (NCBI taxonomy): Eukaryota > Metazoa > Mollusca > Cephalopoda > Sepiida > Sepiidae > Acanthosepion > Acanthosepion esculentum. The sequence continues at coordinate 33,066,586 of OZ038502.1, forward strand.
CATGCTAGATGCAATCATCAGGCCTGATGATTGCATCTAGCATGAAACAGTCTGTAGAATCTGAATGTTGACTTCAATATTCACTTATATATATATATATATATATATATATATACAATTTTATGAATTTTTTTAACTTTTAAAAATTTACTTGCTTAAACTGAACTTGTTGTCACTGATAGAAATATGAGATATTTTATATTGGATATCCATTAATGCATAAATATTTTCTTGACAGTTTTATCAGTCTAGAGAGAAATGTGTTCATTTTTTACTTTGATCCAGTCATATTTTTCAGTGTTATTACTTTTTTTTCTTTCTACAAAAAGAATCCAGACAATTTATTGTCTGGATTCTTTTTGTAACCCATAAATAAGTTTTAGTACCAGCAAGATTGTAATAAGCCCATTAATGGCTTGAATCTGTTATCATCAGCTCAATTGCATTTGTATTTCTTAGGTTTAAGGTTCAAATGTTGATAATAACATTTTTAATAAAAAATAATCCAACGGTAAAGAAAGAATTTCAGATTTTCTACTCTCAGGTAAGATAACCAAAATTTTTGTTAATACAGAAGTACATTTATTGACCACTGATGCTTATGGGGTGAGATCAGCCTTGTCTTTCTTCAGGACAGGTAGGGCATAAAATTGAAGCAGCCATGCCTGGCCCTTGGAAATTTCAATTCTGGAGCAGCACCTTCCCATCGCACTAAAAGAGGAGAGTCATGACTTGTCTTAAAGCTCTTGTTGGCACAGGCTAATTTTTGCCTCTACCCACATGCTTGTTTTAGAGCTTCACATAAAATTTATCTTGTGGAATATTTGCCCTTGTGGTAGGCAGATTCCTTTGGATCTTGTCAGGTGTTGGCCAAGAGGGGGGATATGATCTGCCTCAATATACCATTACCATACTCACCACCAAAGGACTGAATTTTGACCAAACTGAGTGCTACCTTTATTTTACATTACAAGATAAACGGATGCTTTCCTGATATAGATAAATAAAAAACATGTAGAAAAATACAATCTAAATCAAATTTAGTTGTGTTCTTCAAATATATCATTTGGTTGAATATTTTTACAAACTAACATTTTATTATACTGAATAATGTTTATAATATCTTACCTATGATAAAAAAAACTGCTGAAAAATGAAAATCATTAAAATTTTAATCACTTTGATGATTTAAAAAAATGTAAAATAAATAGTAGTTACTAAAATAAATCATTTGCATGCCTAGAAACATTTTTTACAATTCATTCACCATTTACCGTACGTGAAATTGTAATTTTGAAAATTAATTTAAAATACAAAAAATGCACAATTTATGAAACAGCATCAGTATGTCTATGTTGGCATTATTTCCTGTCCATAAAAACTTATTTATTTAAAATTATTTGTTTACCAAGAAATAAAAAAGTCATTTTCTCTAATATTGGATTTTGAATAAATAACAATTACACACGCAAAAAAAAAAAAAAAATGTATAAGATTTTTTTATTTTAATAACCAGTAAATGAAATATTCGGATAAGCTTTTTATTTTTTCAGTTAAAATTTAATTGAAAGAATGCGGCAAAATAAAACGGAAATATTAAGAGCTGTTTTTCCTCTTTTACATTAACTTGTACATTGAATTTTCAAGAAAAGGGAAATGAAATAAAAAATGAAAAAAACAACAAAGTAGGTAGCTGCAGTATAAAGTTCGAATTTTCTTTTTAAATTTTTTTTTCATATTGAAGTTTTAAAAAATTAAAAAATATATAAGAATTTTAAGTTGGTAATAATTTCTCAACAAAATAATGAGTAATTCAATTAGGATTATTATTGATTCATTATGGATTATTGCAACAATACTTATTTCTTCTTTCTATGCTTTAAAAAGAAAGCTAAATTTCACTGGTTGTCTGCTCTCTTTACTACTGCATCATTAAACAGAGGACATTTTTTTTTTATTGTTAACAGTAACACTATTTCTTTCTATATGCGATACGTCATTCAACATTCGTCAGGTGTGATAACGCAGTTTGTTCTTACGATCGCCTAAATTTCTAGTGGTTGAGTGTGGGTGGAAGAAATAAACATTTTTATGCTATTCCACCTTTCTTACATTTATTCGTTGAAGAATATAGAGGAAAGTGGGGGGGGGAGGAGGAGGAGGAGGAAAGAGTGGTAGCGGGAGAAGTAGGATATGCTAACGTATACGTTACTGCTACTGAGTTAAGTTCAAAATTTATAAATGGACCAATCAGCGTGCCGGGAAATAGAATCAACCAATTGGAAGGCGATTTTTCCTAATGTATGATTCAAGTGCCCGTATATTGCTTATATAACAAACTAACGGGCACCTGTGACAAAACAGAGTAGCTTCTTGTCTCACTACGATACATTATATCTGCGTGAGCTAAATCTACGGGCAAATTCGTTTCAAATTTTTCCTCTTCACATATTTATAAAGAAATCAATATGGTAAGTATTTTTTTTATCTGTGTGTTATTTTTAAGCTCACTTTAAATATTAGAAGGTTTAAGATTTATTACTCCCGATTTTGGCATAAAACTTGCTGTCCAGCAGTTTTACAACTTCATATTCCTCTTCCTAATTTAAGGTAACTCTTTTTCTCCTTTAAAATTGCTTAAATCTCTTTAACTTCAAATTAATGTTTCTTTTTCTTTTTCTTTTAGCGTGAGTGTATCAGTATCCATGTTGGTCAGGCTGGTGTCCAGATCGGTAACGCCTGTTGGGAATTGTATTGCCTGGAACATGGCATCCAGCCCAATGGCCAGATGCCGTCTGATAAAACCGTTGGCGGCAGTGATGACTCTTTCAACACCTTCTTCAGTGAGACTGGAGCTGGCAAACACGTACCCAGAGCTGTATTCGTTGACTTAGAACCTACTGTTGTAGGTAAGTAAAAATTTTCTATAAAAAGCTATTCGTGCTAAACTCCTAGTTATGTCTTTTTACATTTTTTTTCTTGTATTCATTTTCTTCCTCATGAGACTAATACACTTGAGTCATAATTTTTTTTTATGGCGTCATAACCAGTTTCTTCTTCTGTAGTAGTTTCTTCCGAAAAATTATCCGATGACCTTCAAAACAGATATTATAATCTAAATTATTAGCTCTTTGTATATTTAAAGTCTTTAACATTACGCGGAACCAGGATCTGCAGTTAATGAAATTCTTATTTCGACATGACTGTTTCATTTATGTCTGCGTCAATATCCCATGCTCGGCACTCTTTCTCTTAAGACTTTCTATCATTTTTGTATTTCCTCTTCAAATGTCTTGCGAAAGATTTGTCTACGTTTTCGTAATAACGATAAAATTCTCATTTGGCAGAGTTTTTTTTTTTTTTTTTTTTTTTTTTTTTTAATGAAGCTTTTAATCATTTGAATTAGCAAACAATGTCTGCCTCTGAATAACTGGTGTTGCTAGCGCAAAATGTTCCGATTTTAAAAATATTTTTATCATGAAACCTTTCCTGGGTGATTACTCTATTCGCTCATAGATAATTGACATAAAAACCTTTAATCTTTAAAATTGCATGTTCTAGATGCATAGATATTGATGACGATAATACTTTTAATTTACGTTTACCATGTTCTGAATATCTTGCCGCTCCTTAAACCATTTTTCTCTTACTTTGGATGGGCTCAAACCGACTCTTATTTTAAAAATCTGTTTTTATTTTAATTAAATCACCTTTTCGAACAATAACGTCATCTTAGCTTAAACTGCGACTTAATGTTGTAGCCCCCCAAAATGGAAGATGGCTCTGATGTGTAAGGGATTGAACGAACATTTTTTTTTTTCTTCTTTCCTCTCTTCCTCCAGATGGCGGTTAGGATTTCATTTCCGCGCCAACTTACTTGGCTGTCAATAACAGATACCGATGTTTTAAATTTATTGGCTTTTGTCAGTTTTATACGTTTTCAATCACTTTAGATTGTTTTTTCGTTTTATAGATATCAATGTTTATTTTATTTTTCTTCCCATAATTTTTTTTTCTCTTATAACTAGAAAAGTGATCTCCTTAGCCGTTATCAAATGTTTTTAACTGCTGAACCTTTAATATTTTTGATCTACAAATTACCGATCATCCATCAGCGACAAAAGACTGGGCTTCCCTATTTTTTCTTTTTGCCAGTTTTTTGATAAAAAATTTTTTTTTTCTTCACCCACTTTTTTTTTTCCTTTTCTTTTTCTTTATGCGTCCACATTATTGAATTTGGTTTTCAAAGTTACAATTTTGTCCACTTATTTTTGTAAATTTTATTTATCTACTTAGAAAATTTGGATAATTTTTTTTTTACTGAGGAAAAAAAAAATGAATCTTAGCCAGAAGCTTATTTCCTATCTGTACTTGTTCCCTCATATACGTAATTTTTTTTTTTTTTACATTTTTATACACCACTTAATTCCCTCTCCGCGTTGAAATTGAATATTTATAAAGTAAATAACTGATTTGCCAAAGCAAACCGTAACGTAATTAGAAATAGAGGCCCACAGTTTTGGAAAAAGACTACTGAACTAATTATGGTGGCGTAAAACGACTATAAATAAAACTTAAAATGATTTTCTTTTATAAAAGAATAAGTTTATATTCCATCAATTGGATTTGTCCGAGTCAACTGTTTTTGAAGTTGACTGCCTCTGCCTGATAAGTCAGTCTAGCCAAATAAAAATTTCTGATTAAACTATTAATACAAACTCCTTATATTTCAGATGAGGTTCGTACTGGCACCTACAGACAACTCTTCCATCCTGAACAACTTATTACAGGAAAAGAAGATGCTGCCAACAACTATGCTAGAGGTCACTACACTATTGGCAAGGAAATTGTTGATCTGGTCTTGGACAGAATTCGCAAACTTGCTGACCAATGTACTGGACTGCAGGGTTTCCTTATTTTCCACAGTTTCGGTGGTGGCACAGGCTCTGGTTTCACCTCTCTCCTCATGGAACGACTTAGTGTTGACTATGGCAAAAAATCCAAACTTGAATTTTCCATTTACCCAGCTCCTCAAGTAGCCACTGCTGTTGTTGAGCCCTACAACTCTATTCTCACCACTCACACAACTCTCGAGCATTCCGATTGTGCTTTCATGGTTGATAACGAAGCTATCTATGATATCTGCCGCAGAAATTTGGACATTGAGCGTCCTTCGTACACCAACTTGAACCGCCTCATTGCTCAGGTAGTAAGTTCGATCACCGCATCTCTTCGTTTTGATGGTGCTCTTAATGTTGATCTGACAGAATTCCAGACCAACTTGGTACCCTATCCTAGGATCCACTTCCCATTGGCTACCTACTCACCAATCATCTCTGCTGAGAAAGCTTACCATGAACAGCTGACAGTCGCCGAAGTTACGAATGCCTGTTTTGAGCCATCTAACCAGATGGTGAAGTGTGATCCGCGTCATGGCAAATACATGGCCTGTTGTATGTTGTATCGTGGTGATGTTGTTCCTAAAGATGTCAACGCAGCTATCGCAGCTATCAAGACCAAGCGTAGCATCCAGTTTGTGGATTGGTGTCCCACTGGTTTCAAGGTTGGTATCAATTACCAACCACCAACAGTTGTTCCTGGCGGCGATTTGGCTAAAGTGCAACGTGCTGTCTGCATGTTGAGCAACACCACAGCCATTGCTGAAGCCTGGGCCAGATTGGATCACAAATTTGATCTGATGTATGCTAAACGTGCGTTTGTGCACTGGTATGTGGGAGAAGGTATGGAAGAAGGTGAATTTTCTGAAGCTCGTGAAGATTTGGCTGCCCTTGAAAAAGATTATGAGGAAGTTGGTATTGATTCAGTAGAAGCTGAGGAAGAAGAGGAAGGTGAAGAATATTAAGCTACTCTCAAAATGAAACCTGAAAAAACAATATTTTATTAGAACTTTCTTCTGTTGTCTTGAAAACCTAAACAGTGAAAGGCCAAAAACAAAATCTTTTTTTTTTATGAAATAAAATAAGCAAAATTGTTTTTCTTTTGTCTGTTTTTCTTTTTTTTCCTCTTTGATGTGATATTGTGCTGTACAACTAGTATTCTTCCTTGGACCGTTTTGAAACGGTTTTGTTTTTTGCATACAAAATGTTCGCTTTGTCAAATCTGGCTACATGTGTCCCTTTTTTTTTTTTTTTCTTTTTGCTACTGTACGAAATAAAGCATATTCAGAAATACTTTGATACAAATAGGTAACCAGAATCTGTTTGAAGTTATGAACATTTTTTAATAGACTTGGTGACACATGGCTGCAGTCATCTTTCTAATTGTTGATGCACCTAATAAGCAAGATTGGAATTTGTTAAATCAGGCAATGATTTTTCTGCCAACCATTAAATATAACCGATTCCCACTACCCAAATTCTATAGGGAAAATCATAAATGTGTTCATTGCTTCAAGGATGACTTGTTACAGCAAGTGGATTGATGCAAATAATTTTCTTTTTTGAATCACCTCTTTATGCTGGACTTCATTTTTAGTCTTAAAGGTAAGTTTTTTAAAAAAAAATCTTTAATTTGAAAAACTTATTTACTTGAAAGGTCCTAAAATAATTAACATTTATTAGGTGGATATTAACCAGTACCTCTGCTTGTATCTTAACTTTTGCCAGTGAATGGAAGTAGCTTTGGCTCACAATCTTTTTCTGGGGTTAGGCATTGCAAAACCACCACCCCCTCCCGAAAGTAATGGTAATTAGCTCATATTGACAATTATATTGTCATAAAAGTTTTTGACAGGCCAAATTTTGAATGTTAAATTCCTTAATAGAATTCAGTTTAATTTCACTCTTACAGCCAAGATTTTAGATGAAAAATAATTGGCACCTTTTCTGCAGTAAGTTTTTTCCATCCCTTTTTACGCTATACAAATTGACTACATAAACTGCCTATAAAGCATTTTGTAAATAGCAGCCATAGTTTCATTGATGACCTCAGTATTGCTGAACATATATATATATATATATATATATATATATGAATTGTGCAAGAAAGAAAAACTTATCTAGTAGGTTATCTACTCATTTTATACAAAATCCTTTTTCATAACTTAATTACCTCAAATGCTCTGCTGAGGTATGCAGAAATATTGAAATGGGAGTATAATCTTCATTGTAAAATAGAAAATTTCAGTTTTTATGTTAGATTGTCCATTAAATTTAGGAAAAGACTTATGAAAGTATTAGCTTTTTTTTCCTGGATTTGTATATTCTACAATGAATCCTAACATTTATTTCATGACCAATTTGACTATTTCTTTTGGTAAGAAATAGTCAAATTGGTCATAAAATAAATGTTAGGATTCATCATGGTGGATGTTTTTACCCCCCGACTAATTTAAAAAAAAAACATGCCAATGATTTTTGGAAAACTAGACCTCAAATGTGAGTTTGTTCACTAGAGAAGGTGAACAAAACTATGGCAATTCATAGAGAAACCTAGACAATCAATGATTGTCTAAAGGGACATAACATCTGGAGGGAAACATTGAGGTTTTCACAATGAGAGAAATTGAAAAATTGTAAATTTACAGTTTTATATAATTTAATTTTTAGACTAATTACAGCATGGAATTTGGAATCAATAATCAGTTTCAAAAAAAGAGTTGGGGAAATCTTTTACATTTCAGCTCTAACTTAAAATTAAATGTTAACAAAATTTGCTCCTTGTGACAATTTTAAAAATGTCAATATACAAATGCTTCTGGTTTGTTGATATTCTGAATTTTTCAACAAAATATCTATTGTAGACTGCAATTATTTCCTATACTTCATATATAGTAAATAAAAGAAATAAAATCAGTTATAGATTATATAAAAAATGAAATGTACTAAGCGGTTCTTTAAAAAAATCAAATTATTCTTGACAGTTTTTTTGTTTGTTAATCCCATGTGTTGTAGACACTTTCAATTACTTTTATATTTTAAACCTGTGCTTGATGACATGGAAGATCTCTGAATAATAGTTTGACAATTAATGTTATTTTTCAGCTATCTTATGGAAAATAATTTTTTATTCAATCTTTAAAAATACTTATTTTTGTTTGTTACAAAATAACTAAATTTAGGAAAATACCACACCAGGGACAGGAAGCATCCCTATATTTTTATTTGAAAAGACTGATTTGAATACTAACATAAATACTTTAATTTTGTTTTCAAACAAATCAAACATAGATAAAAGCTTGGTAACTTTTTTCAAATTATTAATAAAAGTAAATTTAAATTAAGATATATTTTTAAAAAAAATATAGTGAGCCTTACTTTGAAAATAATTATTTACTATTTTTGGAGGGGAACATATTTTTAAGTAAATAAACTTTTTTTTTTTAAACTACTATTTTGAAAGAGAAGTAAGTTATATTAGGAATTTTGTTTTGTAAAGCAATTGTTTAAATTTCAAGTAATATTTGTATTTTTAAAAAAAGTTAAATAAAAATTAGGAGAGACATTACTTATGGGTCAACATTAGTCGTGTTGAATATTTTTACGATGTTCAAAAAAAAAAAAGGTGCGCTGAAGTTTTTTGCTTTTAAACTTTTTGTCAAATAATTGTATTTAATATTCTTTTAAATTTACTTTGTTGTTTTAATATTCATTTTTTTAAAGTTACACTTTTATTTACTATAGATGTGAAAATAAACTCGAGAATAGAAATTTAAGAAATGCATACATGTATAGCGTTTCAGAAGTATTAAAACAATAAAAATAGTAAAAATGAACGGTAGTCATAATTGAGAATAAGAATTATTACCGTTTGTTTTTAATTCTAAGCATTTCTAATGCATTTTAATTTTAAAATATCTTTGTCAATACAAATCATACAATTTTTTTTTTTTTTTTTACAAAAAGTTGGTTTGAGTGATAATTGTGTGTGTGTGTGTGTGTATATATACATATAGTCATGAATTACTGCAATTTTTTACTTTTAGCCGGACACATACAGCCAATTGTCCTTTATAATGTATAGATGGTAAGGTAAATGAATAAAACTAATCTCAAACTTTTACATTGGCAAATGGTTCACAAGTAATATAAGGGCAGATAACTCCATTTAAATTTTTTGGAAAACTACACGCAATTAAATATGGAGGGGCGATCCGAAAGTAATGTCTCCTATTTATTTACAAGTATGCAATAATATGATTGGATGGAGCTACCAAACTTATTATCCCCCCCCCACACACACACACACACAGAGTTTCCATCACCATTTTTGTCAGCAATGAACAATATCTTGCAGGCCATACTGTGGCTTGTTTCACATTGATGTCACCACTAAAACATTACCCTCCACTCAACTGGTCTCTCTAATATTCGGCCTTTTTAAATGTTCGGCATGCATGTAAATTGGTGGAATTTTTCCTACAATGGCACACCCATTTCGTACTTGAGTCAGACTGACAAAGCACCAAAAAATGAATTTTTTTAACACAAAGGTTCAATCTCTATTGCTATAAGATCAGCACAATAAAAATAGGCATTACTTTCAGAGCAGCCCTTGTATACTTTAATAATAATATAAATAATAAAAAAAAAAGGTTGTCATATTTGACACATTGAAATAAAGGACACTGTTCAAATGATTTTTATTTTGCATATATAAATTAGGCTGAAATAATATTACAACTGGCCAAACTTATTTAAGGAAATATAGTAATTTAATTAACTACATTAACTATACAAGGCATGCTTTCAGGTATAAGCAAGTCTGGTCCCGGAGATGCTGACTGTAGCAGCACCTCCCCTCTTGCACAAAAGGGGAATAGATTGAGTATTTTAATGTCAATATGACACTTTAAACATATGTGGGCACTCTGCATTTACATGACCATGGGTCACATCTCACTCTCAAGGGGAAGGTAAGTAAATAAGGTAGCTTCTTCTTTATAATGTTATCAATTTCATATGCAAATAAACAAACAAAATACTTTAAACACATTTATCTTAAAATTATTTTTTTATCAGTTATTAAATGTGTGCAAGAGTTCCCAGTATTTATTTTAACAAGTTTAAATTCACAATTTTACATCCTTTTATTTTATTTTTTTTCTCTGGAATGTTGTGCTTATAGCTAATAATATCTATAATGACAACTTTGAATTCTATGTACTCAGTTTGAGTGAAGAATATTACAAAAGTATATTTCTTTCTTAGCAGCTTTAGGAATGTGCTGATTTAGTTATTTGCAGCTGCCATAATTACAAATGACCAATTCTTCTCTATCCTCTCCTTATACTCATTGCTATGGATATTTTTATTTTCTGACCAACCTAAACAATAAAAACTGGAGCTATCCTCCAAATTTGTCTAGACAATCTTAGGTATCACTATTTGCTTTCTTTAGTACAAACAATGCTGTTAATTTTTCTGCAGAGTTCATCATTTGAGCGTGTGTGTGGGGGGGAGACCTCAGTAATCACCAAGCTTTCAAAGTGGCTATTATAAAACATATTGATCTTTCTTTTACTGCAGTTTTGACTGACACAACAACCTTGTTTATCGATGGTTATAATTTCACATTTGTGCTGATAAACTTGATAACTGATTTTTTATGCAATATTTCATAAAGTCAACTGTATAAATTATTGAAGCATATTTATACTTCAATCTGCAAAATTAAATTATTCGTATCGAAGCTCACTTGTTTTCAAACTTAATCAATATTTTTCTTTTTAATATTGTGCGAAATAAGCCCCGCCCCATAATTTGAAAGTTTATTTCTTTTGGAATAAACTTTTACGAAAAGTATTAATCAGGATTTAATTGTTAGATCCAGAAACTTTATTTACATCACTCTAAGGAAGCCATGAAACTTTGTATTTTTCTAAATAAATATGAATCTGTTTTCATTTGTAAGTTAATTTTACTATACTTGCTGTTTGTTTTAGTGTGACATATTTTACAAACAGAGAAACAAAGAAACAGAGAAGTCAAGTATTTATTATTATATGATTTTTTTTTTTTTTACTAAGTCTCTTTCCTAAAACTATTGACATGCTATTTTCAAAGGATAATAATTCTGGTTGACCATAATTGTTCACTAAAACAAAATTTGTAAATATCCTGTCATTATGCTAATGCATAAAGAATTTATTATATATTGCTAAAGCTGCACTGTGTCCAAGTTTCAATTCCAAAGCTTTTCTCCAGTATATGAGAAATGTAATATCGAAGCAACAGCTGCAAAAGAAAAGAAAAAGTAAGATTAACATATCACATTTTATAGAAACTAAACAAGTTATGTCATTAATTGTGAAAATCTATTTTGTGTGTAATGACTAGTAGCAAAGGGTGACTTTGAAACTGAAGCATGCAGTCCGTAATTGTTAATAATTATGAGAGAAAGCTGAGAAAATAATAAAATCAACGAATAATGACATATTAAAAGTAATTTATTTGTAAATTAATTCAATTCCTCACTTCTTTTTAGCAAATTTATCACTCACTTTGTTGTAGAAACTATCAGCACTACACTTTACCTTCTTCAAAAGGAAGAAGCAATTAACTCCAATGCTTTTTTCCTTACTTCTTTTTTTGCTCAATCAACCATAACCCCTCAACCATCTTTCACTCAGTTCTTCCACATTCTCTATGCTTGTACATAGAACTGGTACAGGAATGATATTTGGAAGCAGAGGCCTTCTCTGCTTACTTTACTAAATGAACACTTGTTCACAATTTATTCTAAGAAATGAAGGAATGGGAGATTTTTAAAAAAATGATCATGAGTGCAAGGTGGATAATAAAAATTATCAATAGTTCAATTTTTTATTACACAAAAATTATTTATCCTGAAGAAAATCTAAGTTATGTGTCACAATACATGGGCCCTTTGCCATTGGTATTAACCTTGAAAAATTGATAATAGAATTTCACTGTAAAAAGTTTTACTGTTTAAGTAAAACTGGACACAACAAACAGAATTGATGGTTGATTTTCATGAACAGCAAATCAGGTCTGTTGCCAGAACATTTTCATTTGGGGTGGGTGAATTTAAAACTAAGAGGCTGCAAGTAAGAATTTACACACTAAAATCAGTTCACATCATTTTCACCAGCCCTCCTTAGCACCCGACCTTGGTAATGGACCTTCAGTTCAAGCAAACTGATGTTCAAGTTGATTTCGCAAGTGCACCAAACACATGCATAGATACATACATGCATGCATACAAACTTGCATCTTGTACATAAAAATATTTGAAAAGTATTGTTGATTCAATGATTTTAGTAAAAATAAACATTTCTTTGGTAGTATTTCCTTCATATGATAAAGTCTGTTAAAATTTTTAGTTATACTTTGAATGAATATACAGGGTTCACAGCCAACATGGAAATCAAGGAATTGAAAAAAATAGTCATTTTTTTTTTTTTATGAACAATCAAGGAATTATGTTTTGAAATCAGAGAATTTTCTAATGGAATTGAATGACCTGCTCATTTTTTAGACTGAAAATTATTTGAAAATAAATGCTAAATGCCATTTATGTGGTATATATTTGTATTCTAGGATTAGTAATATCTGAAGTAAAATACGTGTTTCTTTTTCCATTCATCTTTTTAGCTGTGCCCCAGCACAACTATATATTTACTACAACCTGTCTGTCTATGTAATATCCTGACAGTTTATCTTGTGTTGGAAAAATTTTAACATTTTCAGTCAATTTTATATTTGCATTAAGTAGACATGGTTCACATTCTAAATGTTTTAAGGAATTAGTAGGTTATAAATACTATCCTTTTTTAATCATGAAGAGCTATACTTCAATTGTCATTGTAAGACTGTTGTCCATCCAGCCAAAATGACTTTCCATATAAGGTTTTACTATAATCAGTTGCAATCTATTGTTATCACATTCCTTGGAAATAGACTAAAAACCTTGAGCCATGTAAGGTAGAGTTAGTTATAAAATTTTTGCAAAAATAAATAGCTTCTTTTTTTTTTTTTCAATAAAAAGGAGAGAGAAATGAACATTTAAAGGTAATTATTGATCTAAAATAACCAGTCTACTTAGCTTGTTTCAATAACCCATTAACTATAGGAGTTTCCATCATCGCATCAACTGTGACAAGAAAGTTACCATTATAGTTAATGGGTTAGGATTTGAATCCAAACAAATTAATACAAAACATAACACTAACAGTTTAATTTAACCTTATTTTATCACAGATTTCCCCCTAAGTTGGTGAAACTATATTACATTTAAGTGCTTAATACAAGGAGGAGGAGGAGGCTTAATAAGGGTGGGGGGATTTTTCAATATGCACTAAAAGAGAAACTGGAAAATCATTTAGAAGCTCAAAAGTGTGAAATTAATAAACAGGATGTTTTTATACTCGTGGAGAGTCAGAAAATTTCCTAAAAAAATAAATTTTAGGTACCTAAAAGTACACATTTTTAATTTTTATACACCACTTAAATTTCCTGTTCTAATTCAAAATAGGCAACCAACAAAACGTCTTTATTTAGCCATAATTTAAATATTTATACACAGGAAAATCTGAATTTAATAATTTGGAAAAGAAAATTACATTGTTACATTCCTTCAAGGTTTGTATTGAGGATGTTTTGTTTTGCAAAAATATTTTAAATACATTTGAATTTGATGTATTTACATGTTTTTTTTTCCTCTCTCCTTTCTTTGAAGAAGAGAGAAAGACAAAAAGATCTTTTATCTGAAATAAAATGTTAGTCTTTTGAAAAAAAAAGATTGTTCCTTTATTAATGTAAGTCATCTTTCTTCCCTCTATCCTTAACCCCAGCTGTTTATCTGGGTTCTGTCAATGGGTAGGAAAGACGACAAAGGATAAAATGACTGTAACGTTGTTTTTTTCTTTCTCTTCAACTATGGCTGATGGTGAGTCAGTGGCAGCTCAGCTGCTGTTCAGGAGAAAATGAGATGCAGGGAAGATGACTACTATTAGCAAAGAGTAGTCAACTACTGACCAGTCGGTAGGGTGGGGAAAACAACTGTCTCTCAGCCACAACCAGAATAATAAAATGCTACCAGCAGTATAGTAGATTTAGAACAATGGAGTCAGTTGCAATAGATATAATTTATACAATATAGTCATTTTTTAAATTTTTTTCTCAGTAACTCAGCTTATATTTTAGCAAACTTTTTTTTCTTTAAATCATGCAATAAGTTTTTGTTTATAATAGGGCGTCCTCTCGGGGTAGGGGAAATTTACATAACTGACCCCTTCCCTTGTATTGCATTGCTAAGATTACTTGTTCTTAAATAAATGCATTTTAATACAGAAAAAGGATGATGTCAAAATAATGATTTTAGTAGAATGTGTGCAAATCTTTGATTAGGTGTGTGAAAAAGTTTCAAGTAATTTTTTCAAAAAATTACTTTCTATTATAGATACAGTTTTAATTTTTCAAAAAAGTGGGCAATGGGAACTTTTGCAAACACCTGATACATTGTCATGGTTAAAAAGAAAATTCAAATTATAGTGGTGGTAGTGGGGGAGGTTGATAGATTTAAATTTAAACAAAAACCAAAAAATATAATTCAAATCATCTGGATTATTTTAGTAGTGTGAAAAATATCACGTTTGTAGGCAACCAACAAAACCTCTTTTAATCATATTGAATACAGGAAAATCTGAATTTAATAATTTGAAAAAAGGAAATTACAATCTTTACTCTGCATATTATTCTAGTTATATGCATGTAATAGAGCAGCCTATATATGCATACAAAAACTCTTATTAATTGCAGTATTTTCATTTTTTATCCTCCATCATCTATATTTTCTATTTCTGATTGCATTGGATAATTAAAAAAAAAATAATAGAATAAACATCTTATCTTGCTGTTGGATGGATGTTATGCAGTCTAGACTTACATTTATCTATCCTAAGCCAAATCTGAGGCCATGATTTAGCCCTATTATATTGCATCAACAGGTGCAAGAGTCACAGAATAATGTATCGTAGGATGGTATTTTCCATCTATATGATTGCATTAATGTAAGTGTAAAGGCGTATGTTAATGCTCAAGAAGAATATACAATGTATTAATATGGGGGGGGGTCTGAATACTGTTGATACACCCATAATTTTGGAACCTATGCTAATTTGTTTATTGCAATCCTGCTATATTACATATACATTTAAACTTGAGTAAATTGAGACATAATTGAGGAGTTTGAATTTTATTTTCTGTTAAGAAATGACCCCTTCTTATATCTCCAATTTCCCTTTCTTGAAGCCAAAGAAAGTTCTTTGCTTCTGTATCATTTTATTCAATGATTTAAACTGCACTAACGGAAAGTTTAAATTTGGAAGCACTGAATAGGAAATGAACTTTTAACAGATGTTATTTGTGAAGCCAGATATTAATTATTAATAAAAGCCAAAGACTGTTCTAAATTATATCAACCTTTTTTCATGTGTTGTATAAACTTTCTCAAATATTTGATGTCTTTTGTTCCTAATTTTCTTGGGAGAGCAAGATAAAACCTAAAACAAACAAAAATACTGTGAAGAAAAAGAGAATGGATATATAAATATTTTGGAAGAGAACAATAACAGATTTTAAATTGGGTCAAGCAAGTACATTTTCTTAGCTTCTCACCTAAAAATACCACCAATATAAAATAAAAAGTCTCTTGTGAGAATTAGTAAGATATGTTTAAAATAACTATTATAATTCACCTTAAACTGGATAAAAAAAACTCAGACTAAACCAAATTAAAATCATAATGATAAAATGTCTGAATCACTAACTTTAGAAGAGATGAAGTGGCAATAGTTTTGAAAGTAATGAATTATTTACAGTCAATTGCTTGATAAGGGCAAAGACTGCTAAAGAAATTAACTTTTTTTTTCTTAATAAAAAAAATAGTAAAAATCTGATTTTGGAAATTTTATTATTAATGTTTAAATTTTTTCTTCATTATATATTAGTATATATTCAATATATAAACTTTGCTATTTGAAACAGAATGGTTATTTTGGTTATTATATTAACAATATTTCAGTCATCATATCCTTCAGCCTTTTTTAGGTGTGTGTGCCTTCATGTTCAGTAACCATCTTTGAATTTTGAACCAAACTCTTTATTGAATCCAAGAGAGTAGATTGTTCTCATTCATCTTTGTATACCAAATAATATTCCATAACAATTTATACTTAACAGCTTTATTCATTTTCGTGTTGCTCATCTACTGAACTAGAGTATGTGACTTTTCAGCATTAGCAGACCCAGGGTTGAACTCACAACAACCAGGGAACCAGGTATATTGGAGCCAACACTTCAATAAACTGGGCAAGCAATATTGGAAAGGCTGCTTAAAAAATAAAACTTAATGTATTAAATAATATGAGTTGCTATAAACAGAATCCACAATAGCAACACAATTTTGTTAAATTTCCTTTCTTAGCAGCTAATTGTTATTATTTTTATTTGTTTATTTAATAAGAAAATTCCTCTTTTTTTAATAAGCTTTATTAAAAATGAGAGGCTTTCTCTAAAAATGAACAAAACATTTCATTCATGTCTGTCTATATTTCTGAGATGAGGTATTTACACTATTTACATTGTTTGGACTGTTGTCCTCATCTTTATTGTTATATTCACAGTGTTTCAGCTGTTGTACACTCCAGCCTTTTTCAGGTGATATATGTTGGAGTTTTCAACCAAACACTTTATTTTGTCTACAGGGTATATTGTTCCATAGAAAATAACTGAAACAGATATCCAGAAAAGGCATGGCATGTGGAACTAGAAATAAAGGGTTCAATTCAGTGGACGAAATAAAGGGTTTGGTTTGAAGCTCCAATGTATATTGTTATGTTTTACACAACTATTGGTAACCCATGACAATAGCGACTGAATGCAGCTGGTAGTTTAGAGTTGCAGCAAAGTCCATTGTTGTGGCTTATCGTTGAGTAGACACAGTTAACCGTAAAGTTTACAAAAAGTCTAGGCTCTGACAGAAGCAATACCCCTTGGGTAAATCCACCCTCTTCCTCTAGTACACATAACTCATTCCCACCATTGCCAACAGTTGGTGTCTTTTATAGCTAAGAAGGGGAGGCGTTCTAGAATCCTCATGTCTATAAAAGACATGTGCTAATTTCCCTTTTTTCTTCTGGATTTTTACAATGTTATCAGTTGGCTGCCAGGTAAATGAACACATTAATTTTAACACCCTCCAAACAGGGAGGAAAAAGATCATGTAATTTTTTTTTTTGTTATTTAAAAAAAAATTGAATCAAACTTTTTGATCCAACACAGGACCACTTACACAAAAAGTGGGATTGTTTTTCTTATTTTTAGTAATTTAAGGTTCTAAATTTATGCATAGACAACAACAGTATTTTCCTTTCTATAAATATACAATTAAACATTAGTTTGCAGTAAGACGGTGATCAAAATGCATCATCAACATTTCTTAATTAAAGTAGTTACAAAAATAGAATAAGGTAATATCAAATCTAAAGGTTACATATTAAATTCAAGTGAATTTTAGAAATTCTAGTAAAAGGGCAAGTAAGACAAATTTTAAACAGCAGTTTAGGTGAGAAATCAGATCAAAGTCAAACACCTTTTTAAAGCCAGGGTTGAATATCAAACCATTTCTTTTTTTATTTTTGAATTTCTGGGATGAGGAGTTATCATTATTTACATTTGAACTAATATATTCAGGACAATAGCCTAGTGTTTCAATCTTTGGGCCAGGTCGTATAGACTTGGAAACAGGATGAGCAATGAGTAAATAACATCTCTCGGTATAGACAACAGAACAAGAACAATCTACCTTGTAGATTAAATAAAGGATTCCATTCCAAATTTTCACAAGGTTACCCTAATTCAACAGACGGTGAGAGGGCAAGATTGAAATGTGATAACAACAACAAGGATGAAGACATTATCCTGAATGTAAATTATATAGTTTAGTTTACATACATTGACAGAAAATAAAGTTACAACACCTGCTTTTGCTTCTGTTTACTCAAAATTAAAAATGTACAGGTAATAATGCCTGAATTACTGTCAATGATTACATATACATATCAATACATGCACAGATTCCAAAATAAAGAATCTATCAACAGTACCAATATTAATATACTGTATATCCTCATTGGGCATTAACACAGGCCTGTAGTACAACATGCATACAATCATAGATAGCAAATGCCATTCTGCAATAATTTGATCCACATATTATTATTAGGTGGGTTAATGAAATGAGCCTGGTGTTGTCATCTCATAAATGTTAAATGGGAATAAGATGGTCACAGAGTTTGAAAATTTTATTATAATATCCATGACCTTCTGTAGTATGCAAATATTGTATCCAGGTCATAATCAGCATCATCCTTCAGCAATTTTATTTTTTGTCAATATATGAAATTATCCATGACTATCTGTACAACTCTTAACAATGACATGTGTTGACCATATGTTGCAAAAAACAAAAACAAAAAAAAAGTACCTGCAAAAACCATAAACAATTATCTACAACATTTGCCATTTTATATATGATTGCAATAATCCAGTTTATAACTTAAGATGTCTACTATTCATTTTTGTAGATTAAATATATAACTTTCAATTCATTTTTATTGGATAAAATTCTTTTTTGATATTCTTAAAACTTAATGACCTTAATTTCCATGATTTAAAGAAAGCATAACTAATTTCATTCTTTCTAGCTTCTTTTTTCTCAATTGTTCAATAAATTCTATAATCTTTTGTTCCTTCTCTTTATATTGTAACTTCTATTCTTATGCTGATATTTGGTAACTTTAGAAAGGAAGAAAAATCATTTTAAAAATTATTTTTGAAGACAGCAAGGCCACTCCTTATCATATTCTATATCAACAATTAGTCCTAGTGCATTGTATGTCTATACTTTTCAAATGTTTATATTAATTTTGAGAAAATTGAAAGCTGTAGTATGAACTGGTATTTAAAAACCAGTTGCGAAGAAGGAGAACTAGGAAACTTATTAATAAGAAAAAAAAAACTTTTATTGCTTCAAACTGATAAAAATGGCATTTGTTCTCTGAAAGGGTTAGTTTTCTATTCTCATAATCTGTAATATAAATGTAATATACAGTCAACGACGAAATTATTCATACACCCATCAATTTTGAATATTTTTATCCATTTCTCAGAACCTAATACCTGTATGATGCCAGTTTTTTTATATGTTAATAAGCACAGAAAAAGGAACATAAAACTCAATTTCCAGAACCATAGGTTAAATACAACAAATTTGACAGGTGAATTATGCAAAATAGGAAAAGACAAAATTATTTGAACAGTAGAAAATATCATTTTAAATTGATTGATTTGTGCAAGTATAAGTAATTTACATAATTATTTTATTGGTGAAGCCTTCTAGACTATTTATTCACTAGAATATTTGTGATAATTCCAGAACATCACATGGTGCATAGACTATCACCATTGTTATTCTTACGTTAACAACACAATGGGGAAGACAAAGGAGCTTAGCGTTGACTTGAGACAGAGAATTATTAACTTCCACAAGTCGGGAAATAGTTACAGCACTGTTTCAAATCTGTTAGCTATCCCTACGATACAGTCCGTTATAAAGAAATTTAAACAGTTTGGCACCGAGAACTGCACAGAAACTGTATTGCGAGGTTAATATAAACCCAAGAGTTGTTTTGAAAGACACTACCAAAAGTTTGGATGCGATGGATATCAGTACACACACAATACAGCGTTGTTTAAATAGAAATGGGTTGTATGGAAACCAACCACAATGAATCCCTCTTCACAAACCATGTCACATTGTTGCTCGGTTTAGTTTTGCCAAAACGTTCTTGGACAATGAAAATTGCTTTTGGGAACAATCAATGTAGAGTGATGAAACAAAAATTGAGCTTTTTGGACATAATGATGGACAAAAGATTTGGTTGCAAGAAAGGTGAGGCTTTCCTCCTAAAGAACACAGTGGCAACATTAAAACATGGAGGCGGCTCAATGATGTTTTTGGGTTGTTTTAGATCAAGGGGGACTGGAAAATTAATTGCAATAAGAAGAATAATGAAATGTGCAGACTATATCAAAATTCTGGATGAAAATCTACAACTATCAGCACAAAATCTTCATCTAGTTCGGTGATTTATTTTCCAGCAAGATAATGATCTCAAATATATCTAAATCAGTGACTGCATGGCTTCAGAAAAGGATTACAGTTCTGTCATGGCCTTCAATGAGTCCTGACTTGAATTCTATTGAAAATCTATGCCAAGAATTGAAATTTTGAATAAATCGTCGGTCACCAAAAAACCTTCAGGAATTAGAATGCATAATCATTGATGAATGGAATGAAATTTCAGAAAAGACTTGTTCAAATCTCATCAGAAACTTAAGAAAATGATGCAGCAAGTTATAAAGATGAGAGGCTATACTATTGACTATTAATATTGTGAAAATTGTTCCATTTTTTTATACAGGTATGAATAATTTTGTCTTTTCCTATTTTGCATAATTCACCTGTCAAATTTGTTGTATTTAGCCTATTTTTCTGAAAATTGAGTTTTATATTTCTTTTTCTGTGCTTATTAACATATAAAAAACCTGGCATCATACAGGTATTAGATTCTGAGAAATGGATAAAAATATTCAAAATTGATAGGTGTACGAATAATTTTATTGTTGACTGTAAATGTGACTACATAGTAAACAGCTGTTTTTGAATAAATTAATTTTTTTTAAATCAAGTAATACATTAAAAAGTAGCGAGAATTATTTGGCTACACTTTATTTTTTTTGTATTCAGAACAAACAATCATTTCATATTAAATAAACCAGTGATTAGATTTGACCTCACAATTATTTAGCTTAATAGTTCAATTCTATAATTTCAAAGGTTGAGTCAGCAACAAGAGAACCAAATGCGGTATATATGTTGTATGTTGACCCTGTAAACTCCCATGTAGAGTATAGGTCATTCACATAATTGTTGATAGTTTAGACAAAAAAAAATCCTCACACACAAAATACATTATTGGATTTGTCTACATCATAAGTTTTAACATTTTATCTCACTTGTTTATTCTATTGTAAAAAAATACGTTATTCAAATGCCTAATTTTCTATTTGCAGAAGAGTGGGTTCAACTTTTTATTGATAAAACCAGTAACAATCTGCTAATGATAAAACTATGCTGCAAAATGTACAGTGAATAAATTGTCAAAAATGGTGACACCAAATGCAAAACCAAAAATACTGCAAAAAGAAAGAAGTAAACAATTCTTCTAGAATGCCTCAATATTTTCCAAGTTTTATTGAATAATTCTGATGTGGCACAATATGGTGCCTACCACAATAGCAGTGACATGAAGAAAAATTCTTCCATAAAAAAAATAATTGGAAATATTTGCTAGTAATGTTCCACTTTGGTTTTCAATTTCTTATATGTTAAAACACTGTCTATAAAAAAGCAAATTCCTTTCTTTTAATTTTCCTTATAATAAATCAAGAATAGAAGAGTGAACTGTCAAAATTCTGATATGAATATTAAAATTTCTTTATACTAAAACAGCATTCATGTTCAATTTACAGGACTGCTAGTTTATTACATTTATAACAGAAATTTAAAGTAACAGTGCAAAGATCACTGTAACTGATTATATGCTGTTTTATCTTAAATGGAGAATGCACATTTTGCAACTTCAAATTATAGCCATAATTGAAAGCCACGTCCTCCACTTTATGAATGGTTCACTACACTATAAACAACAAGTGAATAGAAATAAGCCAACATGACATACACCAAGAACATAATATTAAATTGCAAGTGGAGTTGTTGAGTGACATGTGACTACAGCAGAAAACTTAAAACTTATAAATGTAACTAAGTATTATTTCTTTTTAACAAACCTTTTTAGTAAAATGGTTACAGAGTTTTAACTGAGTTCATAGTCATAGATGGAAGAAGGCCATTGCTTTTGAGTGCTTGGTGTATATTCACTAAGTTTTAGAAATAGGCCTTTTTGAGTTGAGACTTTTGGATTTGGGTAGCAAAATACAAAAAACAAATAATATCAATATATCACAAATAACAAATTTATTTATTTACATGCATTATTTGCTTTTTAGAATTTAAACATTTCAGAAATGTAATATTAAAGTTTGTTTGGTTATGTTTCTTTCTTTTGTGTGCAAAGAAGAAAATATATTTCTGTATGAAATTCAAATTGTAGGGTTAAAGTCCCTGAAATCAGATACATTTCATAAAAGTTGAGTTTTTGAGTTGATTTCAAAGTAGTAAAGAGAAATAGTGTATAAATGAAAGTTGAATTGAAAAAGTTCTTTCTTACTGTTATCAGCTATTAAATCATTTTTTTTGGATAATGGGTAATATCAAGTTTCTCCTCGTCATTGTGAACTACTTCTAAGCCTCCAGAAGTAATGTGACTGCTGGTTTCTGTACTCAGGATCACTCTGTTCTGTGTGCTATGTTGTTAAATGTCCTTTTTAAAAGATCAGCCTCCATAAATATGGATCAGATATATGTGTTTTTATTTCTTTTTAAAGTTTTTCATTGGTTGAAAGCAATTTTTTTTGTTTCAGTATTGAGTTGCTTTTGAATATTGTGTATTGAGCTGGAAATAATTTCTCAGACAGGCTTTTAATTTTCAGTATGTTACAAGTTATCAGAGTGAGAACTTCCATTAAGATTTGTCTTTTTTTGAAAGGGACACCTTATTTCCACTTTAAGGTTTCTTCTGCATTGGTTTTCTAACCACCAATTATAGAACATAGTGTCCTTAAATAATCATTTAACTGATAATTGACACAAGTAATAAGTTGTCCTGAGGTGATTAATAAATAGTAGATTGTTACTTGTTTCTATCAAGATAAAGTGAAAGAGGTCTGTACTATATCAGTTGGCATTGTAAATCTGGTATTCTATTGTTGTAATTCACTTTTCAGGTGGTCTGGGGAGCCAGGATGATTACCCATTTTGTACAAAATTAGAACACCCTGCAGGTTGAAGCAGAGGAAAACATCAATTTAGCATTTGGAGAAAGAACTGCTCACGTGCAAACAATATAACAATGGTTTCAGAAATATTGATCAAAATGAGAATTGTGGAAAACCTAGGAATGTCATCAATAGCCAATAAGAGAAAAAATTAGAGATGATAACTCAAGAACAACAATTCAAACTCTTTCAGCAAACTGTAGAGTTCTCATAACTTTTTTTGCCATTTAGTTGCAGAAAAGAAAATTAAAAAAAATATTGGACAACAAATTCAACACAAATGGACAGAAAATCAGAAACTGGGTTGTTTTGAAGTTCAATCATCACTGCAGCAATAAGCTATTTTAAAAATGTGTCGCTATTTTTTAATGAAAATGGATCCTTTGTATTAATTATAATTGCATATTTTGATTAAAAGAATGTAATTTTTGTTTAAAGTATACGGTTTTACATTGTCCTGTCAAAAGCTGATATTTCATGTGGTATAACCTATTAACAATTAAATGAATATTGTTTCTTTGGCAATCTTTAATCTTCATGCCTGCAAAAAAATGGTTTGTCAAAAGGATGGTTTTTCCCTTGAAACCGCTCTTATTTTAACTACCTTCACTCCTCAGAAATGTTTATTGCTTTAAAAAGCGATGATTAGAATTGTAATAAAACTTAAACATATGAAAGTGAATTTATGCTTTTTTTTGTACTTGAGAATTTACAACAAAAATATTAAACACTATTGATTAGATTGTTTATTTACAAAAATAATTTTATATATGCAACATTCTAAAAACTAATACAATTGTATTAAAACTAATGCAATGCAATATTTATCATTTATCAATTTATAAAGAAGTAAATATGAAAATAATTTTTTATTCATAAACATTTACTAAATTATTAAAATACGTGAACCAACTATAAGGAAATCCTTAATATTTACCATTTTTTGCCAACCATTCTAATAAAAATCTAATAAATAACACTTATTATTTTTGTTGTAATTTCTCAAAATCAAAGAAAATGTATAAATTCCATTCTATATATTAGGTTTTATTAAAATTCTAATCATCAATTTAAAACAATAAACACTGCTGAGGAGTCAAAATAATTAAAATAATAGTGGTGTCAAGGGAAAAACCGTCCTTTTGGTACACCATTTTTTGTAGGTACAAGGATTAAAGATTGCTGTTTTCTTGTTAATTTTTTATCAACTTAGAGACGGTACTAATTATCTATTTTGATTATTTAATTAAAACTAGTATTTTAATTACACTTATAACACATAACTGTCTTTAAACTCTTTAAAACCTATTTAATATCTATTTGTTTTATATGCATACTAGACAACTCAAGTACTAAATTCTACCTACAATCTCCATCTCAGTAATTGATCAGCTATTTAAAAAGAATTAATTGTTTCACAGGATGGATCAGGAAGCAATTCTGCATATGCTTATCGTTGGTAAATTATAAAAAAAGTAATACTATTAAGTAAAACTACAAACAAAACTCAAGCATTATCAGAAAATCTGTAGTTTTGAGATGCTTGTAAAACACTTGTTGCTAAGTAATGGAATTTGTATTTACCAATAGACTTATGTAACAGAGACAGCTGAAAATATTTTGAATAGTCAAAAGAACATTCAACACAAAATATATCTCCACCAATAAAAAATTTGCTTTCTTCATGCCAACTGTAATGACTTCATTTTTATTCTTAAAGTGAAATAAGTTTTTAGCTCAATGTAAAAATAATACCATAAACAGATCATAATATATGTTACATTCTTAATTATATATATTTCTTCTTTATTTTCACTGAGCTTTTCTTTTTTTCCTGCTTGTAAAGTACAATTCTTTATACAATTGTCAAAAATAAAATTCCTATCATGAGTCAGTATCTAAAAATAACCAAAAATAATGTGACTCATCTGCAGTCAAAACTTTGAAAATAAACTATTGGTAATTTTGAATTTGTTCTCTCAAATTGTGATGCACATTTAAATGATTGTTTTATTTTTTTTAACCTATATGAGCAAAGAAAGCATAAATTTGGTGGAAATTATTTTGAGCAATTAGATACAAATTAACAAATCTCATCTAACTGGCACCACAAGAGATTACATCATCTTACATCACTTGATCAACTGCATAATAAAAACATAATCAAGCTTGCCATTAAGATCTATTTGTTTTTATGCACATATAAATTCCTTAACCCTTATAAATTAAAGATCAGGTCAAATATGAAGTAGCATTATCAAATATAAAACCAAGCAACATATAGCTCCTTGATATTTGCAGATGTGACGATGCCTTCCACACATCACAAGCTGTGATGACATCCAATGTCAGCTGCATATATGTATACATGGCTCATTATGTTCATAGGTTTGTCTCATTGGCCGTGATCGAATTCAACAAAGAATAATGACAAATGCTTTTCAAGACACTGATTGGGAAATAGCAAACAATATGATTTCTCACTAAATCCATAATGTCTTCCTTTGGCTTCAAATTGGTGATCTGCTATATTACTAACTTCCAGCCACAGAAAGAATACTCTTACATTCACCGACTATCTTGGTGACTGCTGCTTCCTCACTGACTGCTGACTTCCTGACTATCTCTGCTTATATGGATACTGGCTGGAGTCTCACCACCCCTATCTGTCCACTTGTGTTCCGGAAAAGGAGACCACCCATTCTACTTTTATGATTATATAAAATCACTAACAAAATTTTGTTTGCCAATTCAAAGTGGGCTGGAGACAGCGTTCCTAAACATCCTGGTCATTAAATTGAATCAAACTTGAACTGGAGACATGATTCCTAAGAAACTCAGGTCTTTAAATGACTTAAAGGGAAAAAGAACCTATCTATTTATTCCCTAAGTATGTGTGAAAAATCATATTGCTACACAGATGTAGCTAAACTGTTACAAGCTGAAAAGCCTGATATTTGATTAGAGATGTTTGTTATAACCAGAGATAAAAAATATGATTTAAACTGAAGATAACTTGCACTTTTTCATATGCATTTGTAAAATTTACACCAAAATATTACTATATACATTATATATAGTTAGTGGATACACATGTTTGAGTAGATATCTTTGATTTTTAAAACAGTGTTATTGTCATCTACCAGCCTGGCTGGGTTTTTAAGAGTCTTTAATAAAGAAAATGCACCCTTCTGCAGGGGATGAATCTGTAAGATTAGGTGTGTCAAACTGGTGGCCTGCAGGCTGCATGCGGCCCTTTACATGTATCTTGGTGGCCCTCACAAAAGTCACAAAAGAAAAGTGGGAATTACAGTACTTTTGTACCGCTGTTAACGGAAAGATAAACTGTTTGATTTGCAACCACTGCATTGTGATGTCAAAAGAATATAATGTGAAAAGACATCATGAAACAAACCATTGCTCTTATGATAAATATGAAGGAGATATGTGCGTTTCAAAAGTGAAGGAATTCATGGTTAAGTTAACACAGCAACAGAGTTGCTTTACAAAAATTCAGAAAGGCAATGTTAGTTCTGTTACTGGAAGCTTTGAACTTTGGAATGTCTTGTAAAAGCAGCTGAAATTTTATGTCCAGAGAAGTCACACTTATTTCAAGACATTTCATTAAGCGGGAACACTGTTGCGGAACAGATTCATGAAATAGTAGGTGATTTGAGTCAACAGTTGAAGACTTTATCATTAAGTTTTGAACATTTTTCTATTGCTCTGGATGAGACTGTTGACATAGCTGGAATAGCAGAGCTCACTCACCATTTTCATCAGGGCTTGTGACAATGAATTTCAAATTTATGAAAAACTAATTGAACTGGTCCCAATGCATGATACTACAACAAGACAGGACATTTTTGAGAAAGTTGAACAGCTTCTCCATGAGTATGGTCTTGATTTGAGCAAAATTGTGTTTATCTACTGATAATACGGTTGGGAGACATAATGGTATTGCTGCCAAGTTAGGTACAAAAATAGAAAACATATATACAGATTCAACATTCAAGCATTTTCACTGTATAATTCATCAACAGAACTTATTTTCTAAGAGTTTAAAATTAGATCATGTGTTGAGTTTTGTCACAAAAACAGTGAACTATTTCAGAGGTCGTGCTCTGCATCACCGTCAGTTTAACCAGTTATTGGAAGACGTGAATAATCTGTTCACAAATATCCCATTCTACACAGAGGTTCGGTGGCTTTCATGTCACAAGGAACTGAAAAAATTTTTTTATTGCGACATGAAATTGTTATGTTTTTGGAGATGAAGGGTCAAAGGGCAGATGAATTGAAAGATGACAGCTGGCTTCTAGATCTAGCTTTTTCCGTGGATATTATTGCCCAATTAAGTGGCCTTAATTTGAAATTACAAGGTAAAAATAAGCTTATCACTCAGTTATATGATGATATCAAGTGTTTCATTGCAAAATTAGCTTTATTGAAGTCCCAGTTGTCACATAAAAACTTTTATTCATTTTTCTATGTGCAAGGAGTTGAAAAAAACTTCCAATACTGAGTCTGTATTTATCTTTACCTGGAATTGCTGTCAAAGGAATTTCAGTGAAGATTTAGTGATTTTTCATCTTGTGAAGATCAGTTTACATTATTCTCAGCATCATTCACTTTTGATGCTGCTCAGGCAGAGGAAAGTCTACAGATGGAACTGCTGGAAAAGTAGACTGACTCAACACTCAAGGGAAAGTACATAGAAGTACGGGTACTCGGATTTTTTTTCCATACCTTCCTCAGACATTTAAGAACTTCAGAAAGTTTCCCACAAAGATTATAGAAATGTTTGGTTCCATATATGTCTGCGAGCAGTTATTTTCATTTATGAAGGCCACAAAAATGTTTCAAAGAACCAGATTAACTGATGAACATTTGTCATTTTTGATCAAAGTGAGATCTACACAAGCATTCCAACCTGATATATCGAGAATAGTTTGTCTAAAGTGATATCAATCATCAGGACAACATAAAAATGATTAAATTATACTACCTTGTACTGTAAGTATTTTGTATTTAAAGTTTAGTTACTACTAGCTGTGATTAATGTAAGATTGTAAGCTGGTGCAGCCCTCGAGGCTGCAGATATGGCCGATGCAGCCCTCCATATGCCCTGAGTTTGACACGTCTGTGTAAGACCATTACCCTTAATTTAACAAAAATACAAATTTTATTGTATAGTGTTGTAACTAAGCTAGTCAGGAGAACCAGAAGTGTTCCCGATGTCATTGTGTGTGTGTTCCGCCATATTGGTTGACCACAATTATAGCCCATAGAAACAACACGCAAACACCTACACTGCAATCATTTAGGCACAAAAAGTCCTAGTCTAGACAGCTAGTCAGATATAAAGAGACCATACGTTGTCTGTCTGGAGAGTAGTCTTAAAAGCAATCCTGGTAGCAGTTTCAAACAATCTGATCAAAACTCATTCACATGCTGCTCAATGCATCAAACGCATGCTGCAACCTTCATTTACACAGTACAAACCTTTGACATGACACACACAAAAAAAGGACCTTTTTGCTTTTCTCACTTCATTTGATATATAAATAGTTGTTTTTATTAAAAAACCTTGTTTATAATTATTTGTTATTTCTTGATGTCATTCTGATACTCAAATTATTTATTAATGCTTGGGTTGACAAATCATTTCCTCAAAGCCGTACCCACTTATATAGGAGAAATCACTGTATAATACAGTATATATTTAAACCACTCCACCACAAAGGACTGCAAAGCAAGCCTCAATTACCCTTATGAAGGAAAGCTCTTCTTTCATTAAGATCTTTCACTGCTCATATCTGCTAACTTTATTTTCCTATCCAAAATGTAAACAAAATAATTTCTAAGGAATGAATGGATTTTTATTTCATAATCCAACATTATTTCTTATTACTTCCGATCAAGACTTACCAGAATTTATGACACCTATATCTAAATCATAATAATGGCATTCTATTAGAGAGTTTGGAATGTAAGGTCACATTTAAAACATGCAAATTTGGAATGAACTAACTAATGTAAAATCAAAATAAATAGTAAATCATGAGACATTTACACTCATTACTCACCTTTTGGGATTAGCCTTGTTTTTTTATTTGAGCTAGACAGAACATAAAATTAAAAATGTCTAGTAACTGGAGATTCCAACAGCACTATTCAATGCATCTAGTAAAGTAGACTTTAGCAAAAATGCACAATGCATCATGAAAATTTTGGAAAAGGAATCTAACTAGGAAATCTAGTTTCCCAAGAAATCATATCAGATGGAACCCACTCACCTTTTCTTCAGCTGGATGTTACAAGAGAAGAGAAATGAAAACTGTATGTTAAGTAACAACAAAAATAATGGTTATCACTTGATGACAAACTGAACACAACATCCAAATCAGGACTTCATCTCCCAATAGGTTTTGCCATATATCTGGGGAAACATGACAAGTGCCATTTATGAATAAGTGGAACCCAGAGAAAGCCATCACCACAGATCTTTACAGTTAACAACTTGTGTTAATTGTACCAGAAACAATTAAAGGCATCAAAGGGCAAAACAAACTCAGTAGAAATATAGTCATTAATTTGGAAAGTTTTAGCTCCTCTTCTACACTCACCAGATTTAGCAATTTTAAATGATTATTTATTTTGATCATTCAAATATTTTTTTAGTGCCAGAACATTCAGAAATAATGAAGTGCAAATTCAAATCTCTCAGCTTTCTTTTTACCATCAACAAATACTGATGGTAATGAAAAGAATTGCTTTTATACTAGGCAACTGATTGTTGTTAAGTGTAGTATTTATGTCCCTCATTGATAAAATTTAACTTAATTACATTTGCATCCATTTTTATCTCCTTGAAAATTCAATATTACTTTCCCAAGAAGCAAAATGTTATGAACTCTATAACAAGAAGTCTTATTATACATTTAAAGCAAAAGTCTCATGAAATATTCCAAAATAGAAAAGTGGCTCCTCTTGACAAACCCAACATATTGTTCTACACATTATTACAACTACAACTGAAAAGAATTTATCTAAACACAACATAAAATGTGTCACAACTACATCTAAAACAATAAAAGGCTTAATCAATAAAAAACAAAACAAGAAGTCAAAACTTCAAAGAGGAATTTGCTCTATCACGTGCAAGGATTGCCAGAAAGAATATATTGGAGAAACCTCTAGATGTTTAAATAAAAGATTATATGAACACAAAAAACATGACATTAAACACTTTAGTTTCTCACTATAAGGAGACTGGCCACCATTTTGACATAAAAAATCCTACTCTAATTAAAAGAGAAAGTAATTCACTAAGACAAAAATGTCAGCAAGGGCTTTAATCACTAGCCCATCCACAGTAAATTTACATAAAGGCTTTTACAATGTTTCACCATTCTTAGCATATCTTGTGTTATCACAATGTGGGATATTTAATAACAAAGATGATGCGAACAAAAAGAAAAGGAATCTAGATGAAATTGACTAGATTGTATGACCAAAAACACACATAAAAACATTTTTTTTTCTAAATTTAAAATTTCCAACATCTTTTGTTCATGCACATGTGCAGTTGCATCAATGTAAACAAACCCAGTCCGATGAAGTCCTAAGGAATGAAACACATCACACAAAACCTTTCCACTTTATCATATAAATACACACACACACACACACACACACACACACACACACTTTACAAAATTCAACAAAAAATATTTGACAAAAAGTACACCTTGTTTAAAAATGTGATCAATACAATTTTCTATAAACAAAAATGTAGGGAAGTTTAAGATATCGAAATTTGAAACCCTGACCATTGCCCTTTAAAAATTAAAAAAAAACAAAACTTAATTTACTATATAAAAGATCTATCCATCTTCAAAACAAAATGGATAAATATATCAATATTTCCATCTATGAATTAACTAACCATCAAAAGGAAATATTTAACCTGGGACCAACTGTTATCTATACCACAAATATAATAGTTTAAATAAAAAAAAGAAATGAAATAGAGATGTTATATCAACATACAGAAAAACTTCAAGAAGAACAACTGATAGCAACAGAAGCAGAATTTCAGGACCTACTCAAGGCTGAGGCTATAAAAGAGAGACATGACAAATGGAAAAATTCTTCTAAGCTACTAATAAAACCATTAAAAAATCACTTTCTGGATATAATTGTCAAAAAAGCAGACAAAACAAACATCTTTATAGCTTTAAACAAATCTGATTATAATACAAAGATAGAACAAGTACTTGATGACCACACCAAATTTCAAAAAGTTATCAGGAATCCTATTAACCAGCTGAAATTAAAAATGACAAATTAATCTGCCAATAATGCAGAACATGACAATTTAAAACTTCCCAAAATAATTGGTGATTGGAAACCAGGTTACATTTATGGAACCATAAAAACACACAAACCAAACTTTCCTCTGCATCCTATTATATCCCAAATTCCCACTCTTGTTTATCAACTAACCAAAATCATTAACCAACTTATTACACCATACATTCCCAGTAAATACAGCATCAAATCAATTCTTGAATAAATCTAAATCCTAAAAATACAAAAACCTGATAATTAAACCATGGCTTCATTTGATGTTAAAAATTTATTCACCAATGTCCCAGTTAGAGAAACAATTGATATAATTATAAGAAAAATATATACAATAATCCACCTCTCCCTCCATTAAAAATTAGACCCAACATATTACGAAAACTACTTTTAACTTGTATTACTGAAGTTCCATTCTTTGACCGCAAAAACAATATATATGTACAATTTGGCAGTGTTTTCATTGGTTCAGTTCTCGGTCCAACTTTTAGTAACTTTTATATGGCTAACCTCAAAAATAATATATTTAATATTTTTAAAAAATCCTCCACCTACCTAAGATATGTTGATGATATCCTCATCTTAGTAAAAACCATTGATGAAATACACAAACTACAAAATGAATTGAAAAAAAAAAAAAAAAGAACTTAACAACAATAATAAAATTCCTTTTCTTGATAGACACCAATAATAATATATTCACTACCTCCCCATATAAAAAATCTACTAGCATAAACTCATGCACTCTTAATTATAAGAATGAATGTCCCAACTACTACAAAATAGCAATTATACAAAATTTAATAAATGTACAAAATAATGACATTCCTAATTACATTGTTGATGAACAAATAAGGCAATCTATTAGAAATTTTAATATAAGTCAAATAAACATACTTCCTCAAATAACACTAAACATATCTTTTATATTGTAACCAGATGCATTCTAAATATAAACAAGATGAAAAAAATCCTGACCCCCCCCCCCTCAGATTCTAATATATCCCCCACAGATCCCAGTAAAAAAATAAAATTATATACTAAATTTAATACAACTTAACCATCCGCAATAACCTCTCCCACCAATTAATTATTGCAAAAAAAAACAACATTATATATCAGTTTAAATGCCTCTTGAAAGATTGAATCTCCAACAAAAGAGCTAATATATATAATGGTTATACCACAATAATGTTATCAAGAAGGCTCACTCTACATATGAATAATTCATCCTCCATTTCTCAGCATCTACAAAAATATTCCTATACAAAAATATTAGTGGAAATACCTGTACACTACACCAAGAAGGTAATAAGCAGAAATTACACATTCTTGAAGCTATCTTTATTAAAAAATTAAAACTAACATTTAACAAAATTAATTATAAATATAGTATAATTGTTCTGAAATGCTTATAGCATATAGTTTTTTTTTTTAAATATCTAAGTTACAACAGTTTAAAAGCAAGTAAATTATAACCTATTAATATTTCAATTATTATCTATGTTACCTCTCTTACATTAAATTTTTGAAAATTATAAAATTGATGTTATGTTCATGAGCATATTCACAATAGTAATAATTCAACCACAAAGAATTTCTCTTATAACATAATTTTTTTAAAATCAGCATTTGTGAATTTGTACATGGCCTGAATTGTTAACAGTTTAAACACAACAGCAAAAATTTATTTTGGGCAAACACAATTATTTATCTTAGCCATCAAAACCCTGATGATGATATTGAAAAATATCAAAAGTACTTAGGGAAAAATAAAGATGAATAAATATAACCACAGTACCTTTCTTGCTGTCTTTAATCATAAAACAAGAAAGCTTATATGTGAGTATGAAAGGATTTTATTGAAAATAAACACATCATGCCTAAATGAAAATATGCTATGAAATATATCTCACTGCATTGCTTTGCCATTGTCTATTAATAATCGTGTGGCATATGTAGTTAAAGATCTCCACTCAAACTTTTCTTAAAGTCAGGTCAGATATTTCTATTGAATAAGTATTGAATTTTTAGCTATGACTCATCTATTAAACATTGAACTTTACAACTGAATGCTCTTTAATGTTCTACAATTGGACAATATATTTAAGCATTTTAAGTATTCATTTTTATTTTATACAGGAGTATAGCTAAAGTGATAGAAGCAGCAATTAAACACCAAGAAGGGAAAGTGAGGCATTTAATACAAATAAGCAAAGAAAAAAAAAAACTCCTTTCAAACTAATGACAAATGTTCTTTTAAGCAATTACTCTATGGAGGGAATGAAAAGTTGTCCAAGAGGAGCTCCCTGTGTGGGATTTGTGGGCTCAAATGTGGGAAAGTCGCACTTATTGAATGTTAAAATCCATGAAAAAGCTTCTTTAGATTCAATATAACCACAAAGATTCAATAGCTGAAAACATCAAAAGCAATAAATATCATGTAGTAAATCTGAATGTGTTTACTTACATCTTTTTAAGTCTTCAAACAATGCATTAGGGTTGGGATGATGGGGGTAATGATTGAGTTAACCAGGGTTGATACCCCCCCCCCCAAAGTAAAAAGATGAAGTAGAGACATGCAATATACTTGGTAACATTGACATATAATTCATGCATAACAAAATAGTAGAACTAAAATTTGCACTGCAAACTATTTAAAAAAGCTTGTCAGACTGTGAAGCTAATTTTATATCACTTTCCATCTTAGAAAGTTTAGAAACATAGAGTTATTCATTATAGTATCAATAGCAGCTCTGATATATGAGATTGTTGGCTTTTTGAACATTTCACCTAAGGTCTGCTTAGATATGGCATTTTTTTACCATGATAACAGCTGTCAGACTACTATCTATTTCCTTTAGCATTTTGTATTTTTCATGATTTCTTGAGGTTATTTAATTTTCACTTTACCACAGATACATCTGTCATAATGGTTCAGTAGGGAACACTTTTTTTCATTTGAAATTAAAAATCAAATCAAGTAAAATTTTCTCAAAGTCCCAATTAAACAAAGATTTTGTAACTGATCCCAAATAATTCTTACTTAACAAAAGTATAACTTAAGCAGGGTTCCATTTATGCAGAGCGTAGTAGTGTACATATCTCTCTTTCTCTCTCTCTCTCTCTCTATATATATATATTTCTCATTGTCAGTTCAATGTTCAATTGCTAAATGAAAACATCCTTATAGTATCCATGCATTTGCTCATCATGTGAAAAACAATAGAGTTATGAGCATACACAATAGACATAACTAAGACAAATTCCACATGGATGAAGGTTACTGTCAGTCAAAAAGAGATTTTAGTTTATGAACACAAATGCAGTTCATTTTAAAGCCCAAACTCATTATTTTTTTAATGCCATACACCCTCAGAATGTAGGCGATCAGGGCTTTCGACAGCTTCATTTTCTTTAAATGTCTCTTCAGGACATGGGCGATCATTATTCTCTACAGACCTTTTCCTTATTATCTGTGAATTGCCATACATTCTTGGGAAAGATAGTGGAGAGGTTTCCTGTTGCCTTTTCCATGAATTTGGAATTCAATGTTTTCCTTCTTTTAGTCAAGGCTACAGAGGCCAGTCTATCTTGCTATTTAACTCACAGGTGGGGTGTGACACTATGAGTTGGATATATGCGCACACGTGTGTGTGTGCGCGCCCGCACATCTGTGTGTGTGTATATATACACCCCCACATCTGTGTGTGCGTGCGCGCGCACACATATGTGCGAGAAGATTAGTTAGATTTGACCTGGGCATCAAACTTCAAGACCAAATGATTAGATTAGGAATCTAGATAAAAACATGTTTTGGACATATGGTGAAAAGGGTAGATAAGTGTTAAGTACTTGTCAAAATACGACGATAGGAAAAAGACCGGCTCTGGTCAAAACTTAAAAGGGTTTGAATTTAATGTCCCTGAATCGGAGTCAGCTAGGCTAAGAAATATTTTTATGTCCACTTTCTTCAAAGAGAGAAATGGTCATGAAAAAGTTATGGGTTTATTCATGGGTGTCCCTTGTCCGGAAATGATGAAAGAGAATTCTCCATATATACGGCAGCGCTTTGGGCCACGGGGTAGTTAGACTTAGTTTAGGTTCGAGGAAGGTTGATTTAGGCCGGAGCACGTAACATCGAAGAGCGACCCATTAGCAGCCGGACATTGTTAGTTAAGATATATATTTTTTCCGCCAGCCGAGAATCAACCAAGAGTTACCATCCACAAAAAGGTCACACACCTTCTCTCCTCTTTTCGTCCTACCCAAGTTTGTAGTTGTGTTTTTCTTTTACCTGTGAGCCTACCTCTCGCTCGATCCACCGCACAGAAATTCTACGACGTGGGGTCAGTGTCTTTGTGCAGCGAGTTGCAGAGGTGGGTAGTCTCACATTGGTGCCGTGACCAGGATCGACCTTGGGTTGCACGCTAGTACGATAGACTTTGTGGAGGAAGGAGAAGGAAGGAAAGATCGAATCGTCCGATTAAACACTCAATATATGTGCATAGGTGTATGTGTATATATGTGTAAATGAGTGAAGACTTCGATAATCCGATAGACACAGATACGTGTGTATAAAAAAATAAAAAAAAATAAAAAATTTAGGAAAAACAAAAAACAACCAAACCAAAACAAAAACAGACGAACGACGAAACAAAGACAGATAAAAACAGAGGCAAAAGGAGGAAAGGGAACAGTTAAAAAGAAAGTGACGCAGAGTGAGAGAGAGAAAGGAAGCAAGAAAGGAGGCACAGACAGATACACACTCCTTTCCCCCTTAGAGAACGGACACTTCAAGTACTGGAGATTTTTTTTTTTTTAATTTTTACTACATCTAGGAGGACGACTGCAATGAACAAGTAAACAAACACTTAAAAAAAAAAAAAAAAGAAAAAAAAAAAGAAAAGAAAAAAAAGAAAAAAAAAAGAAAAAAAAGAAAAAAAAAGAAAAAAAAGAAAAAAGAAAGAAACAGAAAAAGGGAATCTATTCCGGTCCCTGCAAGGTAGGCTGAAAATTTGTTCTTTTGTTTTATTTTTTTTTTGGTCCTTGTTGTTTCTAACTAGTGTTTCTGGCTGGCATTTAATAGAAAAATGGATAGGATAGATATTTTTAAGGTAGTCGCAAGTGGATCCAAGATCCCTATATTCACGGGAAAAGCCGGTGCGTTTCCGGCCTGGGGGGAAGCTCTGAAGAAAAAGGCTAGAATTTACCAACTTACACAGACAGAGTTAGTGAATCTGGCTTATGACTATTCGGACGGGGTGGTATCGGAGTACATAGGATTATATTTAGATGATAATCCTGAAAGTAACTGGGGAGACCTTTTAGAACAGCTGACGAACCAGTACAGTGATTATACTAGTGCGACTGATGCTGCTAGGGCCTTAATTAAGATTAAGCAAAGGGAAGGAGAAACTCTCTCGGAACTAGCAAGTAGAGTTTTAGGATTAGCTAAGGTTGCATACAAAGACGCTGTTCAACGTGATGGGGAGGCGGTGCAGGCGCAGCTAGCTGAGTACTACACGGACGCTATAGAAAATGCGTTCGTAAGAGAAGACACAGCAAGGGCGGCCCCAGCCTCACTTGCGGAGACGTTTGCAACGGCAGGAAAGAGTCTTAGGCTCTATAATAGGCTCACAGCCTCCCAGGGGAGGGGAGAAGAAAAGGGATGGGCAAGAGAGACGAGAACGGGGTGGACAGAGACTCCTCCTGTTGCTTGGGATCAGGGGGATCGTGGCCATTCGGGCTATCGTTGGAGAGACCACCCCCATGAAAGGGGCTGGAGAAGGCCACTCCCTGACCCAAGACAACCGGGGTGTTGGGAGTGCGGACAGCTGGGTCACATACGGAGGGAGTGCCCCAGAAAGGAGGGTGCATCCGGAGGTAGGAGGTTTGGAAGGATCCAGGGAAACGTGGTGGGGGGCACCCAGAGGGAAATAAGTGTGGCCCAAAGTTATGGATTAATTGGTCAGGGCACTGAGTTAACTTGTGAGGTAGAGATAGTAAACAAAAAGGTAACAGCATTATTAGATACTGGAGCATCCATATCAATAATTAAGCGCAAGGATTTGTTAGAATTAGGGTTTATGAGCAAGGATTTAAAACCTGCAGACTTAAGGGTAGTACAGGCTGATGGCCGGGAAATAAAAATATCTGGTATGATATGTCTGCCAGTGATGGTAGAAGAGGTGGTAACTATGCAAACATTATATGTAGCAACCACTCTCTGTAGATCGATGATCTTAGGTAGAGATTGGCTGGAAGGAAACGAGGCGCACATTAGCTTCAACCCGGTTAGGCTGAAATTAAGGGGGAAGGAGATACCACTTGAAAACTGCATGAGCAAGGAATCTATGGTGGTAACCACTGAGGACATTGTTATTCGCCCTCGTACAGCTGTTTCTTGTCAAGGCAGGGTGTCTCCCACAGAAGAACAACGTGGGGGTACTTTTCAAATAACCCCCATAGATGATCCCATTTGTGAAGAGGGGGAGGTTACGCTATGCGAATCAGTGGTGGATGTTGGTAAGGAAGGCCAGATTCCAATTATGTTGGCTAACACCACTAACACCACAATAAGAATACCTAGCGGCAAGGAAATAGGAAAGGCGGTATCTGCAAGCATAAGGGAGAATGTAATAGGTAAGGCAGATTATGGAGATGGACACACACACACAGCAGTTAATGTTGAAGAAATAGCGGTACCAACTGAACACAAGGATAAGATAAGCAGTATTATAATTGAGAATAGGGACATAATAGCCAACTCGGATAAGGATTTAGGTCAAACTCAGTCAGTTCAGATGAAAATCAACACTGGCGACCATCCACCTATAAGACTAAAACCATATCGAACCCCACTGCACAAACGAGAACTAGTAGAAGGGGCAGTTAAAGATATGCTGGGAGCAGGCGTTATTGAACGTTCAGTGTCCCCGTGGAGTTTCCCAATAGTAATAGTCAGCAAGAAGGATGGGGGGCATAGGTTTTGTGTTGATTTCCGAGCCTTGAATAACATCACGAAACCTCTGGCCTACCCCCTGCCATTGATCGATGACATTCTAGCCTTGCTTGGCAAATCCACCTACTTTTCCAAGTTAGATCTGAGAGCAGGATACTGGCAGGTGGCCTTGGATGAGGCCGATCGAGAAAAGACTGCCTTTGCATGTCACGTGGGACTTTATCAGTTTAGAGTCATGCCCTTTGGGTTAGCCAGTGCGCCTGGTGTTTTTCAACAGCTCATGTCTGTGGTGCTTGGGGGATTGGAACAGTTTGCTATGGCCTACCTGGATGACATATTGATCTTTTCAGCCACTATCGATGAGCATCTCAGGCACCTGAGGACAGTGTTTGCTCGGTTAAGGAAGCATGGACTAAAGATTAAGTTACCTAAATGTCAGTTTATGAAAAAGGAAACAAACTACCTAGGATTCGTTATTGATGAGGGTGGGGTACACCCGGATATAGATAAGGTTGAAGTAATCAGAGCTATGCCCCAACCACGGACTGTTAGGGAAGTTAGAGGATTTATAGGGGCAATAGGCTATTATAGGAGGTTCATACCAGCGTTTTCAAGGATAGCAACACCACTCATAGCATTAACAAAGAAATATGCCCGGTTTAGCTGGACGGAGGATTGTCAGCGATCTTTCAATACACTGAAGGAACAGTTGACAGCCATCCCCTTATTGGCCTACCCGGATCTGAGTAGGCCAATGATTCTGTACACCGATGCCAGCGATCAGTGCATCGGTGCCTGCCTTACTCAACCATGCCCCGAGAGGGACAGCCCCATACCAGGTGTGCCAGAGGAAGTACCCATTTACTTCCTGTCCCATAAATTGTCTCCTACTCAGCAGAGATGGCCCGTGATTGAAAAGGAAGCTTATGCCATAGTTTATGCATTAGAAAAGCTGAACTATTACCTGAGTGGTGCTACCTTCGTAATTAAGACTGACCATAAGCCCCTCCAGTATCTGTTCGAAGCAGACTGGACCAATAAAAAGATCCAACAATGGGCACTTAAGTTAAGCGTGTATAACTGCAAAATAGAATATCTGGCTGGTAGAGAAAATACATGTGCTGACTTATTATCACGGATTCCTAAGCAGTTGGAGCGGGAATCAATCAGTGTAATACCAGAAGTGGATGATCGAGCCTATCAGATAAATGCGATCAACTCCCACCGAATAGAAAGGGTGCCAAGCGTTGACGAGGTAACCTGTGATGCTTCAAATACTGCAGGACAGCACCATTTAATAGGACTAGAGTGCGAATACCAGACGGATGAGGAAATTAGGACACTAAAAGAAGCAATAGAGGCAGGGAAGGTAACAGAAGCATGTGCAAGTAGATACCTAATACAGGATGATCGGTTATACTACCTTTCTAATAGGGACGAGGAAGCTAGACCTCGACTGTACGTCCCCCGTGCACTACAGAATAAGATCCTGGAACAGTGCCATGATGCTATAGGGCACATAGGCATCGATAAGACCTACGAGCTCATTAGTAGGAAATATTACTGGCCTAGATTGTACAAACAAGTAACGACATACGTGAATAGCTGTGTCACCTGTCAGGCCAGAAGTAGCAGGTGTGAGACAGCCCCTCTTGAGGAAATGGATGTTCCAGCTTACCCATTTGAAAAGGTTAGCTTGGATATCTCTGGTCCATACGGTGAAACCCTGCGGGGAAATGTCTATATTGTTAGCTTTGTTGATTGGCTAACTAATTGGCCAGAAGCCTACGCTGTAACAGACAAAAAGGCTCAAACGGTAGCTAGTCTGATATTAACAGAGATATTTCCGCGCTATGGGGCCCCCTTAGAAATAGTGACTGACAATGGGTCTGAAAATGTGAATGAGATCATGAGGGAAACAATGGCAAGCCTCAATATAAGGCATGTAACTACGTCTCCATACCATCCACAGAGTAATACCAAGGTAGAACGTTTCCACCGTTTCTTGGGTGACATTCTATCTAAATCAACTGAGAGTGACAGACATAATTGGGATCTGTACCTAACTCAGGCGCTGGCCGCATTGAGGTTCTCGATGTGTGAGACCACAAAATTCTCACCATACTACATGCTGTTCGGGCGTGATGTGGTCCTACCGGTAGACAATTTGCTAAAACCTCGTAGGAAATACATGGGTGAGGACCACCACCGTCTCATCATTGAACAACAGCATAAAACCTTCGTAAGGGCTCGGGACAGGATTAGACGTGCACAGAAAAAGAGGAATTACGCCATAAACAAGGATCGCCGAAAGGTAGAGTTAGATGTAGGAGACCCGGTCTATTACCGGGCTCACGATAGGCAGGGTAAACTAGATCAAAAGTGGAGGCCATACTACAGGATAGTCGAAAAAACAAGCCCCGTTACTTTTGTAATATGGGACCAACTAGCGGGAAAGGTTAAGAGGGTCCATGCTAATGATCTGAAATTAGCCGAGCTCAGAGAGTGGGAAAACGCACAGGTCGAAAACAACGGAAGGTCAATGAGGCAATCAACATTAGCTGCAACCCCCTCGGAGCTGGACTCCGATACCCAGGATTCCAAGTTAGAATCATCCCCGTCAAGTATGGCAGAAGATGATCACGACCCAGGGGTGGAGTTCTATCCTCCTCGACGGGAACCACATAGGTGGATTTCTGAGGATGAGATCCCCCTTGCAGAGTTGAAATTAAGAGTAGCCAAACCCCCACAGGAAGAGGGAACGGATGATGAGGAAGATATGCCCCTGGGTAGTATACAGGCCAGGTTGCGGGAGGAAAACTTACCTCAGGAGGTTGGGGCTCAATTTCGCCCCGAGGAAATAGATGTGGGAACTCCACCCTCTCAGGGTTCCAACCTTAGTTGTACATCTCCTGGGGATGGTTGCTGCTAAGAATAGAAGGAAGTAGAATGGGAATGGGGGTATAGTGTCGTTTTCTCTGATCATCCCTAGTAACTCTGCATCCTATTGCATTACAGAATGGCTGGAGAGAGGATCCTGCTACTGCTCATTCTGATGATGCCAATTGGTGCGTGGAGGCGCAGTCAGAGCACCATTTTTAAAAAGTCCACAGAAGTGGTGATTACACGGTCGAAATGGATCATCACACTTATGATCGACCTGAAGCCCTATAGCGAGCTATTGGAGAAGTTAGCATATGAAACAGAGAAGGTAAGAGTGATCGGGGATGAGATAGCTACGGATCACTATTCTGATGGATACCGTGGGATCATGTATTCCCTTAGGCAGGACATCCAAGCACTAGAGTCTCAGTGGGAAGGGATGGGGAACTATCTGGGGGAATTGAAGCTGCTACAACCTAGAAAAAGAAGAGCCGTGCTTCCCATAGTTGGTAAAGCTCTTAATGTCCTTTTCGGGACAGTCTCAGAGACAGAATTACAGGCAATCAGACAAAAGTTGATAGCTGTAGAGGAGGGTGAGAGGGTTCTGGTGCAGGAGGCAAAGAGCAGTTTGTCAATATTGAATGTCACTAGAGTAGACCTAACGAAAAACAGACAGGCTATCAACCGGTTGGTTAAAGGTGTCTTGGATGTGGAAGGAGAACTGAGAAATGTAACACAGTCCATGTCAATGGAACTGCGGCGACTGGGGGCTTTGTGAAGCAGTTCCTGCAACTATCAATGGCAATCAGCAGGCTGCAGCAAACTTCACAGTCGCTGCGGTTGTCACTTGCACATGTTAGGGCACAGCTAGATATGCTCTTCCTGGGGCACCTATCGCCAAGCTTGGTGGGCCCTACTCACCTTCGGGACATCCTGCTCAAGATTCAAACTGAGCTTCCTCACCACCTTCGGTTGCCCTCTGATCCCACTAGGGAGCTATGGCGCTATTATAGCTCCTTAGGTTGCATAACTCTGATGGAGGAGAAAAAAATATTGGCACTAGTGCCCGTGCCACTCTTGGATAGGGATAGTACCTTTGAAGTTTTTCAGGTGATAAATTTACCAATCCCCTACCCTGACTCGAAACAAAAATTAGGCATTGTAGCTAAGTATAAATTAGAGGCAGAATGTATAGCTCTTAACCTAGCCAGAACACAGTTCATGCTGCTCACCAAAAGGGAAGCAGATAAGTGTAAGACAGGTGCACTGGGATCATGTACGTCCAAGAGCCCCATATACACCACCGGGGACCATAGACTCTGCTTGGTTGAGCTGTTTAGAAATAACAAGAAGGGTATTCAGGAAACTTGTCATGTGGAAGTGTCTAGGAGGGCCATGATGCCACAGGCCATAGGGTTGTCCGATGGGGTTTGGGCGGTGGTGCTGGAGAAGGAGTTAGCCCTGTCTCAGGTGTGTGGGGGGCGGTCGACAATAACCATAAGAGCAGCGCCCCCTCTGACTGTTATCAGTTTGCCTATGGGTTGCTCAGCCTTCGGGGGTTCCATCACCCTACCGCCCTATTATCAGGCGGAGGAAGAATTTGAAACTAGGGACTCTTTCCTTGCTCTCTCAAACGTCTCTTCTAGCAAGTGGGCGGGCCTGTGGGAACCGCTGGTGAAAAAATTGCCCAACTTAACTATGGCTAAATTGCCCCAGCTGCTGGAAAACGTAGATAACATTAATCTACACAAGCTGGTGTATAAGTTGGAGACTGTGGGAAGGGAAATTCCTACATGGTATGATCAACCCACAGGCACCATAGCCTGGTCGTCACTAGGTGTGTGTGTCATGGTCGTAATTGTAATTGTAGTGATATTGATAATCCGGGGAAGGCAGTGGTTGATAAGATGTAGGATTAGAAATATGCCAGAAAAGAGACATAGTGACCAAGATGGAATGTCAGTCAGGATAGCAGGGACCAAGGAAACAAAAGACAGTATAGTTTTCCCAATTATGGACCAATCGGACACTGCATGCTCAGTGGAGTCACCACTTACAAAGCCGCTACAACTTGGCGTCATAAAAACGAATGACTAAAGAAGGGAAAAAAGGAAAAAAAAAAAAAGT
Source organism: Acanthosepion esculentum (assembly GCA_964036315.1). NCBI lineage: Eukaryota > Metazoa > Mollusca > Cephalopoda > Sepiida > Sepiidae > Acanthosepion > Acanthosepion esculentum. The sequence goes on from OZ038502.1 coordinate 33,109,933, forward strand.
AAAACTCGCCAAGCTTAACCATTGAAGGTGAACATTTTTTTTCTCTTCTTTTTTTTTTTTTTTTTGTGTTGTTGTATGTAGATGGTGTGATGGATGGCTGGGAAGTCAGTCATGTTGACATACCCAGTAAACACAGGGAGAGAGTTTGTGGTAATGTACAGGGGGTAGTGAAGATCCCTGGTGGAGGAGTGAATTCCACAATGCTTTCCAAAAACATTATTCCTGTTACGACACCGAAAGAACTGCGGAAATTATGATGTTCCCACGTCGTAAGGAAAAGGGGAGATAAGCCGAAAAATACTCCTGAATATTTGGGTAGGGGTGGTTAAAATTCCCCTGTGTTTGTGGGGGGGGGGGCGAAATGTTGAAAAATTGAATGATGTTGGAGGTGAATCGAAAAGTCCTCCTGGATTGCGGAATAGGAATGAGTCAGGAGCCCCTCAAAATTGTTCGCAGGAAAGCAAAGTGGAAGGACTGAAACCAACAATTTTTTTTCTTTCTTCCTCTCTCCTTATATGTATGTTAGTGTTGTAAGGGGTGGATGATCCCAACCACCCCAGTGCAGTGTTGGCTATGCCGTTGTTTTATTTTGTTAGGGGATGACCGAAACCCTTTGAAATTCTTGTAATTTCGGTTGTTGTTGTCTGTATATATATATTTTTTTTTTGTGTGTTGTATATTTTTATTTTGTTTTCTCCTCGGCCGAGAATACATAGTCTCATATTGTATTGTTGAAACCTGTTGTCCACCTCTGATGAGTGGCGATAATTGTTGTAAATTCTGTGGTAATTTGTTTTTGTGACCTGTACATTATTGTATTCTCTTCGGGGACGCCCGAGCAGGGTCATAATGTGCAGGGGGAGATGCATAGTGTCTCATTGTTGTTGAATTCTTTGTGTAATTTATGAAATAAATGACAAAGATGATTGGGGGAGGTGTGTGACACTATGAGTTGGATATATGCGCACACGTGTGTGTGTGTGCGCCCGCACATCTGTGTGTGTGTATATATACACCCCCACATCTGTGTGTGCGTGCGCGCGCACACATATGTGCGAGAAGATTAGTTAGATTTGACCTGGGCATCAAACTTCAAGACCAAATGATTAGATTAGGAATCTAGATAAAAACATGTTTTGGACATATGGTGAAAAGGGTAGATAAGTGTTAAGTACTTGTCAAAATACGACGATAGGAAAAAGACCGGCTCTGGTCAAAACTTAAAAGGGTTTGAATTTAATGTCCCTGAATCGGAGTCAGCTAGGCTAAGAAATATTTTTATGTCCACTTTCTTCAAAGAGAGAAATGGTCATGAAAAAGTTATGGGTTTATTCGTGGGTGTCCCTTGTCCGGAAATGATGAAAGAGAATTCTCCATATATACGGCAGCGCTTTGGGCCACGGGGTAGTTAGACTTAGTTTAGGTTCGAGGAAGGTTGATTTAGGCCGGAGCACGTAACATCGAAGAGCGACCCATTAGCAGCCGGACATTGTTAGTTAAGATATATATTTTTTCCGCCAGCCGAGAATCAACCAAGAGTTACCATCCACAAAAAGGTCACACACCTTCTCTCCTCTTTTCGTCCTACCCAAGTTTGTAGTTGTGTTTTTCTTTTACCTGTGAGCCTACCTCTCGCTCGATCCACCGCACAGAAATTCTACGACGTGGGGTCAGTGTCTTTGTGCAGCGAGTTGCAGAGGTGGGTAGTCTCACAGGGGGCAGGGAGAAGAAATCAATTCATGTCTTTCTCAAAGGCATTAGTGTGAAAGTAAAAATAATTAATTTCTAAAGATTAAATGGATTTTTTTTAATCTGACATTTTTATTAGATCAAACATTATTATAGTGAATACTCATATTTGAAATAGATGCCCCATTTTTATTTTTACTTTAAACAGTGTGTATTATATCTATCGGCCTGTTTATTTGAGAAATCTTAAAGAACATGTGCTCTTTAGCAGAAATCAAACCAGCACCCCACTATTTGTAGGAGAAACCAGTTTGAATTTGTGTTGTTTACCACTTGGCTATGAATAATATTCCATTTCAGCAAGACTCTTTATCCCCCTTTGTAAGGAAAGCACACTTCTTTGTCAACATATTTTTCTCAAAAGCCCATATCTGCTCAGTTTCATATCCAAAATGTAAATAAAGGAATTTCTAAAGAATTAATGGATTTATTTTTAATACTTCAAACCTTATTATAATGGATACTCATATTTAAAATAGACACCCCATTTTTATTTTTACTTTAAACAGTGTGTGTTACTAAAGTCCCCCAACAATGACAAAAAGAAAGAAGCTGAGAGAGGAAAAGAAAGTAACAGAAGAAAAAGAAATAAAAGCAGAAAGGAGAAAATTCTACAAATTTAAAGGGATATACAATTTTCTTTCTTTAATTGTGAACATTTGTTACAAAATTAGAAGTATTAACCCTTATTTTGAACATTTTTTGAAAATATGAGATTTATTTCATTTTTGAATCTCAGTTTGTAAAACTGAACTACTGCTTAACAAAAACCCAATGACACCTGTGAATTTTCATCTTTTTCAATTCCTTTCGACAGTTGAATGAATTGAAGTAAGTAAACATTTAGTTGATAATAATTATAATTGTTTTTATGGGCTCAACAGAACTGTAATTAGAACTTGTTATCTTGCCTAAGTGTTTGGCGCACAAATGAAAATTTTGTGAAAGCTTGTTTTGTAAATTTTGTACTCTGTGCTATTATTATTTTTTATATATTTTCAAATTTTACACCAGAGAAAATTTTGTTTTTTGTCATTTGCACCATTCATAAAACTCAAGATAAGAGATATGACATTCTCTCTTCTCCTTTTCTCCCCCCAAAATCCTTTTAAATATGAATGCAACAAACTAGGCTAGAATTTTTAACACAGCTTGCCAATTCCATATTACACTACCCACTCATCCTCACAAGATTATAAAAGGAATTGGGCCAAACTAATTAAACAATCTTTTCTTTATTGGCCACCTATATTCTTTGGTATGCTGCCATTCAGTGCTTACCCTATACACACGTACCATCATTTGTATGTGAGTACATTTTCCTGCTTCATAATTCATATCTATATGAGATTAAACTTTTGATTTTATATGTTGATTTAGCAAAGAAAAATCTCCCTGTATTCAACTCTAAATCAATAAGTCAACTGTGTTATACTATATCTTACCTGACTAAAAGCATAATCAAATTAGTACAGAATAATCATAACAGTTGCACTATGATTAAAACATTTTTCTACAAAGAAATTTATTTTATTATGTTGGCCCACAATGTCAGAGATCAAAGTTGGGGCTATGGCAGTAGAATTTGAAACTTTGTCCCAATAATCCACAATATTTTTTCCTTGTGACAGAAAGCAACAATCTGGCAAAATGGTATTTGACATGAACGTGTCAGATATGTATCAGTGAATTCCTCCATACCAAAAATATTGCATTCACTGACATTCACTGCCACTTAGAGAACATTTATAGAGACCAAGCAGTGGATGTGAACTTAGTTAGGTGATGGGTAATATGTTTCAGCAGTAGAAACAGTGATGTAGGAGTTACTTTTGTTGATGCAGAATTTCAGGAGTACAGTATGCAGTTTCATGTTCATCAATGATGAAAATTCATAGCCAATTGAGGTGAATATGTAGGAAAACAGTGCTTTTATAGCTGAAAACTTGTGCCATCCAATGGTGTTATTGTGTTACTTACATATGTTATAGTTTCCATGGAAATAAATGGAAGGCATCACTTTCAGAGTGTCCCCTCATATTATCATATATGCTACTCTCTAATATGATGTCATTTCTGGTATGCAGGCTCTTATTCCTCATCAGGAGAAATGTATAGCTAATGGAGGTGACTATAGGGGAAAATAGTGCTTTTGTAGTAAAAAAAAAAAATTGCTCTATCCAATGGTGTTATTTTATTGTTCTACCTGTATATGTTGTAGTTTCCATGGAAATAAATGGAAGGCATTACTTTTGGAGGCAAAAATGTATAGCCAAAATGTGGGAAAATAGAGTTTTGTAGCTGAAAACTTACTCTGTGTTATTGTGCTCCCTCTATCTGTTGTAGTTCTCATGGAAATAAAAGTAGGTATTACTTTCAGATCGTATATATCATTATTATATGGCACTATAAAATATAATGTCATTCCTGTCATGTAGGTTCTTGTTCATTGCTTGTGGAAAATACATAACCAATGGTTGTGACTATATAGTGAAAATAATGTTTTGTAGTAAAACATTTACTCTATCCAATGATGTTAATGTGCTCCCTGTGTTCTTTTGTATATAAGTCAATTTGTATGTCTGTATGAGTGACAGATAGTCCAGTGAATAAGACATAATCAACTGGAACAAAATGATTTGAATTCGAATTTCTTGTTATTAATATTAGTTTGCATTAGTGCTCGGATAAAAAGCATAAATCCATCTTCCCCTGTACTCTGACAGGCTACCAGTCTTTTTTGACATTGTTTCAAAGAGAGACTGTAGCCGAAACTTTACTGCTGTGCCATTTTAAAACTGAATTCAATATACAGTCTTCCTTCCTTAGTGGAACTGAATTTTCAATGGGAAACAAAATGTGTTTACTTTATGTGAGCATGTGTTTTTTTTTTTTACATTCAGGTGCCTGGGCCAATTTCATTTACTAAATTCATTGGTGTGATTCTAAAAGGGTATAAATAGACACGGGTTTCTTTTTTTGCATGTTTTTCCATTTTGGGGCGTCCTGGGTATGACGATAAACTACATCCACGTCCTGGGTAAGACAATAAACTATGTCCAACAGCAAAGCCTCTGATCAGGAGGTTTTGAGGAGTGTGGAACCACCTCTTAATTGCTGATGTTAGGGTCCCAGCTATGGGCAAATAGTTAATCCCTAAACTGAGGTAAAAAGCATTATAAAAGTGTAAAAATAAGTTTTAATACCAGAAATACTTTGTAAAAAATTATTACCAGAAATAAATTTCCAGCAATATGTTTTTGAAAAAAAAAAAAAAAAAAAATATTACCAGCAATACATTTTTGAAAATAATATTACCAGCTATACAATTTTGTGGAAAAAAAATATTTCCAGAAATAGATTTTTGAAAAAACAAAAATATTAGCAGGAAAAAAAAAAAGTTGTTGGCATTAAATGACCCATTGAGGTTGATATGCCGTAAAACAAAACAAACCAAACTATTTTTGAAGTGAGCAAATTGATCTCTGCAAGATATGATGACAATATTCTGATACAAAGACTTTTTGTGAAGCTAAGCCTAAAATGGAGATATATAGGTGTTGTTTTTCTGAATGTTTATCTTTAAGATGTTTTTTTCATTTCATAAAAAATGTCATTTTAGCATCAAACTGACAAATTATTTTTTTTTTTTTACATTAGCTAAGTTTATTTTGAATAGTTTCAGAAAGACTGACTTGGAGAGAAAATACAACATTTATAATAACAGCACTATCATACCTGTCCTTTTTGTAATTTGTGGATGTAGACTAAGTTTTCTTTCAGTATTTTTCTCAGTTTGAATTTCCTCTTGAGTTTTGCCTAAGCCTGAAATCTTGATGTAATCCATTTTCTCTGGTTTGTAAACTATAAGAAAAATTTGATACATCTTGAAGAAGGACTGAAAAAGAGACATGCAGTATCATTTTTGTGCAATAGATTTTATACTACTGCAGTGAAAATATATGAATGATTTATATGTCACTATAAAATTCCTATATTGATCGTTTTAATATATTCATAATATGAAGTAAAGAGAAAAGCTACTAAAATATCATTTTTAAATAGTTAGATAATTTAGTTTTGCTTCCGTGAAATAAATGCTGACCAGTCCAAAAATACAAATATAAATTATAAAGTACAATGATCAATATCAAGCAAGAATGATAACATTAGAAAAATAATTCATCATCTAGTCTTGTCTTTCTAAATAAATAATGACCACTGATCTGAAAAAATAATACAAATGTGTATTATTCATAAAAAATGTTGCAAGTTCTAAAAGTAAGGATATCTTTACCTTATTTAGAATAAATTTCCTAAGTTACTTTTTATATTTGTGTAAAAACACTAGAAAAGACTATGTTTAAATTACAAAATAGTTGTTCTGTTTGACCACAGCAATATTACTACACCCAAAAGAATCATTAAAAAGTCTGACCCCTTCCCCTGAGAATTGAAAACAACAGAAACTTATTTGGTTACCTATTTAATACACAATTTTAGTAATATAAAAGATCATTGTATGACTTTGTAAAAAGAAACTAAGTCTTCCATATCACTCTATTAAAAATGAAAAAAAAATGAGAAAATTTATGCTATAAGAGAACCTGAAAGAATAAATAATGTCAATTGTCAAGTGTCTTCTTTGTTAGGTCAGTATTGATGAGTGTGTGTACTGTATTTGCTTTTATTATGAATCTGTTGCAGAATTTACTTTGGAGCAAGTATAAAAATTTCTTACAGATAATTTTAAAAACTAACATAATTGCACTTAGCAAAATGTGTCAGTTTTTTTTTTTCTGGAAATCTTTGAAAAGTGATCAATATTCTTAAAAATCTTAAATAATGTGTAACACATATACATGTGCGCACGCGCGCGCACACACACACACACAAAGAAATGGGAAAATAGTCTTTATTTTAAATGGCAAAAATTCTGATTATCAATTTTTATTTAATACTTTCATATTAAAATTTCACTTTGTCTTGTTTACACAAGTATGAGAATATCTTAGATAAGCTGATATTTTTTATACTGGAAGACAAAGATCAATGTTTTTTAAATTGATTTTGTTTTTGTAGTTTTAGTACTTCTTACAGTAGCCAACTGATTCTGTAAATAAATTGATTAGCAACACAAAATCATATGCATATTCATTTACCTTTTCAGCTTTCTTTCACTATCAGTTTCAAATTAAATCTTGAGAAAAACTTACTTCTCATTGGACCCCCAAAATGTTGATATCAGTAAAAACAACTCAAGAGAATCGTATTAATTAATTGTAATTATTTCGTTTTTTAGCATACAATGTTTGCTCCTTACCTTATATTTTTTTCACATTTAAAATAATTCGGTTAGGTTTTAATTAAATTAAATTCAATTAAATGACTATTCCATATTCTTAAAAAAGACCAATGCTTTTTTTTTTAGGATACGAATGAGTAATTTAATAATAAATGTCACTGTCACTGTTGTTTTTAAGATGACGATGTCTGTCCATTTAAAAATTTTGAAAATATTTCAAGTTTTTTTAAACAGTTTTTAAAAAAAACAAAACTTATCCTTTAAAAAAAAAAAAAAATTCTTATACTTTAACTTTAGTGAAAAGAAAGTATGAAAAATTCCAATAATCTATTAAAGGAGTAATAACATCCAGATAAATTGAAGATTCTCAATTCTTATTTATTTTGTCTTTGTTGGACAGTTGATTCGTTCTTGTACTTTATTCCTTCAAATAGAAAATCCGTTGTGCCCATGGATTTTTCAAGGACTGGGCGATTCATTAACTTGAAAAAAATAAAAAGTCGCACAAAATCACAATACTATTTTTATGTTTTCAAAGTAGCACTAAATATTGCAAAGAATTTAAACAATTTATCAAAAAGAACCATTATAAGACAATTTGAAAAAAAATTTACTCTCTAAATGTGCCTTTTTCATCTTTAAATACACGCACCCATTTATTTAAGGCTTTCTTCTTTTGTTTATTAACTCTTTCTTGTGTTAACAGAAAATCTGCAGCTTAAAGTGGTAATTTAGAGATCTCTTTTCAGTTTCTTTTTTGGGTGTTGTAATGTAGCAGACATCAAAGTCACTATCAAAATTCAAAATCCCTGTGTAAGGCATCTTGTCCAATCGGATCCCATATTTCTCTTCATGGAACAAATCGCATAACGTTAAAGGCGGGTCACATGACCAGCTGCAAGCAAAGATCCCCGGATGTGGCATATATAAAGACAGGGCTGAACTGCATCTGGACTGTCTGAGTGACACGTCTCACTACGATACATTAAATCCGCGTGAGCTTGTGCAGTTGCCGCTTTCTCTTTCGATTTAAAAGGAAAAAAAAAAACTCACACAAGCGCAACATTTAAAAACTTCTTTTTTTATAACGCACAAAAAAGTCATCTCGTGTTCTTTTCATCATGGTAAGTATATTTTTTTTGTTTGGGTGGGGTAATTGGGCATAAATATTTTAACTTGATAGTTCAAAACTGAATTTTGTTTATTTTCTTTAAAATAATGTTTTGTCTCATTAGCCCCCGTTTCTATTATTCATCCATGTATATTTTTTTCTTTGTTTATTTTTTTTCTCGCTTTCTTTTACACTCGAGAGTTATGAGTCAGTGGTCGGCCAATAATCGCGTATTCCCTTTAATTGCTTTTCCTCCGATTTCTGCGACTCTATCAACCACTACTACTATAAATAATAATAATTTCATCAGAAAAATATCACTGCTATTTCGCAAATTCGTTTAATTACCCAAACTTCTTAAATAGTTTTGTTGAGTAAATGCTTTTTAGTTAAACCTCAAATTTTAGGTTTATAAACAGACTTTATAAATATCAAATGGAAGAATTTCTTCATTCTTTCAATTTTCCTTAATAGTAGTAACCGGCTTTTTTTCTATTTTTGATTCTGCAACCTCCATTATCGCGGCTCTGGGTTTATCATTTTCTTTATTGGGTAAACTTAATTATTCTTTGAATACTAAAATGATGCCTATAACACTTCTCATCACTGCCCAAATTCTAAAACAAAAATAAATTTAAAAAAACAAACAAAAAATAGAACTTTTACTTCGATTTTATTTTTAAAGGAATACTTTTGTCATCTGTCAGTATCTTTTTTTCTTTTTTTTCTTTTCTTTATGTGGGGAACTAATAAAAAATGGCCAATAGGCAGAGTAATTTTTGGCGCTAAGTATTTTTTTTTTTTGTTCCTCATCCACCAGTTGTTAGCATCTTCATCTTTTCCTGCTTTTTCGGGCTGGATGCGCAGGGTTTTCTAGGGAATCACCATATTTTCACCAAATCCGCTTCGAGATTTTGGACAATTTTTAAACAAATTATTAAGCATTTGATTTTTCTTTGTCTTATTTTTCCTCACATCTTTCAAATATTTTACCTTTTTTAAAATAAAAAAAAGAAATTTTACTCCATGTTCTATTCTTGAGCGCTTTAAGTTACTACAATATTTTTTAATCTCACTCACATAAAAATGGTAGTTAGTAGGACAGTTCATACTTGTCATCTGCATAATAAATAAATGCCAAAGTTAAGCAACACTTTAAAAATAACCTCCTGATTGTCATTTATCAACAAATTTTGGTGACTTAGTTGTAATTGAATTATTACCTCGCTCGTGTAGGATGATGTGGAATCGTTTCTTTTTTTTGTTTGTTTAATACGGTATACTGACCGTATTCGGTGCCACGATGCTTGATTTCTTTAACCACTCAGGATTTAACCGCTTCTAATTTCAGTGAGTTGGGAATACATCCTTCAGAACAGAATTACTGTTGGTAGGTGAACGAAAACTGTATTGCTTAATAATGGTAAAAAAAATAAGCAATGTTCTGTACACCACATGTACAAGCTCGTGTACCATGGAGGTGGGTAGATTAGGCACAGGAGACCCTTATTTTTAAATATTTGACAGCTTCTTGATATTAGTTACAATACATCCTTCAACTAAAAAAAAATATAGGATAAAAAATGAGTCATGGTTAAAGCAGGGAATCTGCCTGGAAGAGAAAAGATGAAATAAATCCTCTCAGTAGTAATTTAATAAAGAAAATGCCAAACCAGATGAAGACCATAATTATAAAATGCTTAAAATCTTTCTCAGAACAGATTTTAAAAAAAGTACGAGCTGTGTCTGTAAGTAGGACTATTGAAAGGAGAAATGATATCGAGAAAAGATGTCGGCATTTCGTAGAGTGTTCCTCTTTGCCGGTTGTTCGTCATGGCTGGGAGTGTCACAGTTGAGAAAAGCTGCGGCTGCTACATAAATGGACACGAATTTTTCTGCTACTATGCTCTATTCATGGCAAGCACATGCACCATTTCTTTCTCCCTAACTTCTCTATAGACAAGAAAGCAGGCAGCTGCTAGGATCCGATCTCTTTTATCTCTTTTAGTAGTTCTAAGCAACGTGGTTGGTTGGTTGCTTGTTACACTTTCAAAAAGTGGTGTGTGTGTGTGTGTGGGGGGGGGGGGGTCCAATATAAGAACTAATAATGTAATGATGATTCTTTATTTAAAAGCAGGATATTAAAATACTGAAAGTTGATGAATGTTTATAGAAATGAAAATTCAATGTTGCTGTTGTCTTACATGTACATGTAAAAAAAAAAAAAATTAAAGACATTGTTTTTTTAAATATTGAATTAATAATAAATTTCAAGTTCTAAAATAATACTCGTACAAATAGTTTTTTCTCTGAATTTTTTTCGTGTCGCAAAAATGCTCATGAAAACCTGATTATCCCCATCCGATCCCATGAAAAGATAATCATGCGCCTATTAATTGAATTTATTTTTCAGTTTTTTTCACATAACAATTTCGAGAAGGAAAATGTAAAAGTTTAAATCTAGCGTAAATGAAATGAAATTTTAATTATTACTAATAATGAGATGTTAAACCTCTTAAAAACACTAAGGGGAAATGATTTTTAATGCATACTGCATACTTCAAACTCAGATGTCTTTGAATTGTCAATTGACGTGTTTAATTTAAATTACCGTATGCAGGCAAAAATAGTTTCCTTTGTTGGAATGTGTAAAAAGTTCTGTTCACTAAATTTTTTACTTTACTTTATCTATATACATGTGTGTGCATTATTTTTAATGTAAAATTAACTAATTCACTATCTTTTAATGCCCGATTTGCATTCATTGCATAATTTTGAGTAAATATAATGATTTATTTTTTTTATTTTTTTTAGCGTGAGTGTATCAGTATCCATGTTGGTCAGGCTGGTGTCCAGATTGGTAACGCCTGTTGGGAATTGTATTGCCTGGAACATGGCATCCAGCCCAATGGCCAAATGCCGTCCGACAAGACTGCTGGCAGTGGAGATGACTCTTTTAATACTTTCTTCAGTGAAACTGGTTCTGGGAAGCATGTGCCCAGAGCTGTGTTTGTAGACTTGGAGCCCACCGTTATAGGTGTGTATATAAAAAAATAAAAATAAAATAAAATAAAAATAATTCATTTACATTCCACATTTCTTCTCCACACTTATTTTGAGATTACATACATACATACATACATACATACGAATAAATGATTCTGGCATGTTAATTTTTAACCAAAATAAATATTCAATTTGAGAAATATATTAATCTTTTCAAATTGCTTTCTGGTTCAAACCAACTGTATAAAATATTTGGAATTAGTCATATTTTATATTTTAGTACAATTGTTTGTACTGTCGACTTCAGATTTTATTTCTCTCTGATAAATTTGTTATAAATGATGTTTATAGTTGTAGTGTAAGGATTAGACAAATGTATAGTAATAAGTTGTTAACTCTATACTGCATGATCTTAATTATGTATCTTCTTGAACAGGAATCCAAGTGACTTGCTCATGTTCTACTTGTGAAGTGAAGCATTACATTCACTTCTGCTTGTGCTATTTGTACTTCTTAATGTCACACAACTTGATATGGTATTACGGGCACTCTTTCCTCCCATATCACCATGTCTGAAGAAACATTGAGGATGAGAAACAGTAAATCTTTCTAAACAGTTGCTCTCAAGAGATCATTATAATTGGATCTATAAAACAAAAGTAACATATCTGGATTTCTATAATTTTAAAGTTAATAAGGGAAATTAAAACAAATGTTTGGGTTTTCATGACTCCAGGAAAATAAATTTTATGCCAAATTCTAAAAGTTTTCATCTTTTTAACGATACAGCTTATGTGTATCTTAATTTCCAAAAGAAATCCATTGAACACTTGATCCTTGAATGATTATTTGGCCCTTATTTCTCTGTTATTTCCATTAATAAAGCTACATATGGCCTCAAGTGAAAGATGAGCATGACACAAATGAAGTTGAAGAGAAAGAAGAAAGCAATCTAGCAGCATCTCTAGTGACAATTTTAATTGTCCAACATTTATTTGACAACGTTACTGGTGATTGTGTGTATTTTGATTGAATAAAATCAAAATTAATATGTAAGTTATTAATTTGGCATTGTATTGCATTTTCCATTCTGCTACACTTATTTGCATAATATGCAATCTATTCATTAGACTGCATGTGGTTCATTTTTGGATGTTTCCGTTATACACTGAGTTTTTGCCTCAATTATTTCACTCATTCTTAAGTGTTTAGTTGCTAATAACATGTCAAAAATAGAACTTTTTTTTATAAAGAAATCAAAATCCCTGCACAAATATTATGCAGTTTGATCCTTTAATTAAAAAAATAAAATAAAAATCTTACAATTTGTATTTCATTACCTGCTTTAAAAAAGCTTTGGTCGCAATTCTGTTTCATGTTTTTCTTTCTTTCCGGTTTGTGGTTGCTTGACACAATTTTGCAAATAGTTGCTACACTTAGAAGGATAAGAAAGAATTTCTTAATACCATAACATGTTTTATGAATATGTGCTAGATTGAATGAGGAAAATATTTTAATTAAGCTCAACTGTTCTAAGTTGAACACTCTTGCGGATAATTTAGAAATATTTAATGTGATATAATTAAACTGATTTATAATTGTGGATTCAGAATCTGTTTTTTACTTAAAAAAAAAAAAAATCGTAAGTGAAGTAATTCTTGGTATACTGCAGTCGTCTATATTCTGAACATGATTGGAAAAAACCTTTACAAAAGCATCAGTTTACTATATAATGCCATAAAAAAAAATTTTGCATTTTGTTTTCAGTAAGTTTTCTACCTTCTCCACTGAAGAATAATCTAATTCACCTAATTTCACATGGAAGTAGACCCCCCCACACACACACACATTTAAGCATCCATTTTTCAAACTTGAAAGTGTCAAAAACATCTAATTTTCTTATATTTTCAGATGAGGTCCGTACTACTGCTTACAGCAACCTGTTCCACCCTGAACAACTCATTACAGGAAAAGAAGATGCTGCCAACAACTATGCTAGAGGTCACTACACTATTGGCAAAGAAATTGTTGATCTGGTCTTGGACAGAATCCGCAAACTTGCTGACCAATGTACTGGACTGCAAGGTTTCCTCATTTTCCACAGTTTTGGTGGTGGTACAGGCTCTGGTTTTACTTCTCTTCTGATGGAACGACTTAGTGTTGACTATGGCAAAAAATCCAAACTTGAATTTGCTATTTACCCAGCTCCTCAAGTAGCCACTGCTGTTGTTGAGCCCTACAACTCTATTCTCACCACTCACACAACTCTCGAGCATTCCGATTGTGCTTTCATGGTTGATAACGAAGCTATCTATGATATCTGCCGCAGAAATTTGGACATCGAACATCCGTCATACACCAACTTAAACCGCCTCATTGCTCAGGTAGTAAGTTCGATCACCGCATCTCTTCGTTTTGATGGTGCTCTTAATGTTGATCTGACAGAATTCCAGACCAACTTGGTACCCTATCCTAGGATCCACTTCCCACTGGCTACCTACTCACCAATCATATCTGCTGAGAAAGCTTACCATGAACAGCTCAATGTTGCTGAAATTACCAATGCTTGCTTTGAGCCATACAATCAAATGGTGAAGTGTGATCCTCGCCAAGGCAAATACATGGCATGTTGTATGTTATATCGCGGTGATGTTGTTCCTAAAGATGTCAATGCTGCTATTGCTACTATCAAGACCAAACGCAGCATCCAGTTTGTGGATTGGTGTCCCACTGGTTTCAAAGTTGGTATTAACTATCAGCCACCTACTAATATCCCAGGTGGGGATCTGGCCAGTGTTCAACGTGCTGTCTGTATGTTGAGCAACACCACAGCCATTGCTGAAGCTTGGGCGAGGTTAGACCATAAGTTTGATTTGATGTATGCTAAACGTGCGTTTGTCCACTGGTATGTGGGAGAAGGCATGGAAGAAGGCGAGTTCTCTGAAGCACGTGAAGATTTGGCTGCACTCGAGAAAGATTACGAAGAAGTTGGTATTGATTCCACTGAGGCTGAAGAAGAAGATGAAGAAGAATACTAAACAGTTTCCACTGCTCAACTTCCATTCACTATGCAGTCAAAATAAATGTTTTACCCCTTTTTTCCTAAGGGAATAAAATATTTCGAATGAATCCACTTGTTTGTATTGTCTGAATATTTGAAAAATCTCTTAAATTCTGTTGAGGATGTCTTTTTGCTCAATATAATCTATATAAAAAAAAATTGGTATACTTAAATATATAAGCACTTTTTGCACATAAATATACACTCAATTCTGACTATCCTCAATTGATAGATTTTAAGAGTTTTTATTATTATTATAAGCTCTGCCCCAGAGACTGCACAAAACCATTTTATGTAGCCTACCAAATTCCAAAGAAGGCAACTTTGTTTAAATCTAAGTGTAATATTACTTATCTTTGAATCAAAGGGGAAATTTGTTTTGTAAAATTTTTTTTTTACTGCATAACCAGGTTAGATTTTGTTCATTATCTACCTACTGAACAAGTGCAGACTAACTACATGAATTCCAGCTAAAATAGTAATTCAGTCATTTAAAATGATATAATTTTAAACCCAAGTAAAATAAAAATACAAAACCCGAATGCTTCACAATACTTGAACTACTAAAAACTGAAATTTGTAGATATTGCATTGACTTAGTGAATTTGATTAGTTAATCTGTATATAATACAAGTCACACTAGAAAATATTACATTAAATGTTGAAAATATCAACTTGTAGCTAAGGTGGGAAAATGGCTAAATACACAGAAATGACATAGTATACTCTTTAATAGATTATGCAATTTGCTTTATTTAAAAATAAAATATGCTGCCTTTATTTTGTATATTTGCAAATTTTAACAATGAAAAGGTGTTTGTATAGAATGTCTAAAAACTCTCCAAAATATTCAACTGGAAATTTAATCAGCCATAAGTAAATTTGTTAATTTTGTCAATTACTTAAAAATTTAGCAGAGAGCTAATCAAAAACTGACTTACATAATTGAAATGAGGTGAGAGGAATTTGGTTACAAAACACCCCAGATGTTTCCACTTAATTTAGATACTGATTGTATAAAGATATCTAGTTTCAGTACAAGTGTTATATTTACATTGATAAAATCACATGAGGAATATAGGCATAAACTATCCATCCAAAGATCAATATGTTGTTCTATACTGTTGCTCAGTGTTTTGTTCCAGTTTGGTGGTGATGCTTGTATGCAACATCTGTTCTTTCAACTAAGCAATAATTTGATAAGATAACCCTGACATATCAACATTATATGCAAAGAGTAAGCAATAGCAACAACATTTAGAATTGGTTGAAGTAACATGAGCAGCTCTTTAAAATATGTGAAAACTTACAAAAAAAATAGCACAATATTTATTTTTTTTTTTTTGCAGATGTTAAATGGCATAATATCTTACCTTAATCTTTTCACTATGAATCTGTCGCCCAGTAAAAATATCTACGAAAGGCTAAGGTAGTATTAAGAGTGCCGGGTCTATATTTTTCAATGACATTTAAAATTCTGATAGTATTCATGTGCTGCTTCAGTGGAATATGGCAAAGGCCAGCTTTAAACTAGAGAGCAAAATGCTCAAGCTCCCTGACACTTCCTTATTGGGATGCCTCAAGTGTCAGGAATTAAAGCTAGCCTCCCCAGTTTTAATACAATGGGTGAAATAAAGTCTGGCATTGTGTCAAAAGCACTTAAAAATGATATCAAATTTTTACAGACCATCATGAACAAGATTTAAGATTTCATTATGGATATATTAAAATTCTAAGTCATTAAGGTGTAAAAAATGCAAGTGTTTTATTCTCATTGTTTTCTGATTAAATGGTGTTCTCTAAGAACAAAAGGCTTTTTCTTTCATTATTGGTCAAGTACTTATAAAAGTTAAGATTCACTTATGCATATATCGACTATTTTGTGTTCATTGATCAGGACTGAATCATTATTGCTTGAGTAATTATGGAGAAAGTAGATTGTGTAAATAAGCATTTACTCTCCCTCTGTTTTTGCAATTGCCATTAGGCAAGATTCAATGAGACAGGAATCAGAAAAGATTGGTTTCATGGTTTTGCTAGTAGAATTAACATAGAAATGACATTAACATTCAACAAGTTGATATAATTTCATTGAATCAAATGAATCAATTTTTTCTATATATAAGTAGTTTCATCTGAGAAATTAGTGTGTAAACAGCAGAGCTATACAACAACCTTATTAATTAGAAAAGCAGTTTACCAATTTAATTACTTGGATTTGATGTAACTATTGCAAGCACTCCATGAACACATGAAAGTTTTAAAGCATAAAATGGCTGGCCAAACTTACACTAAATTTTTTATGCATATGTTGAGAAAATGTAATATTCTTGGCTTTGATATTTTATTAAAGAACTAATACCTATTTCATGTATTTTTACTTTTTTATGACAAATTTGGTATAACTTTTGTATTAAGCAGAAAATAGCAGTTCATTTATTGGTGCAGTATCACATTTCTGCAGTCTGGTGGCACCTCCAACTGCAACAGTCAATGTTGAGAATGTCACTAATCTTGATCTACTTGTCCTCATTTTTGAAAGGAAAATATTTTTGCAAGGCTTGCAACTAGAAACCAACATTTTTAATGAAGGATTAAAAAAACAATAATAGTGAAATCGGAAAGAAAAAACTGATAAACAAGTTAAAACTGCTGTTGTGTAGATAGCTTTTGTAAATGCAAATCTTTAGGAACAAATTTATGCTATAAGAAAATTAGAATAGGTTACATTTTTAAATAACTTTAATTATTAAACATTTACATTACAAGACCCCATTTATATCGTGTTTGATATCAATTACAATAAATATAACAAGATTTTGGCCTCGTAGAAACATATAGTTCTTTAAAAGGCTTTGAGAAATTTAAGACAGCATCAAACTTTTGACCTAGAAAATATGCATTAAAAGATTCCATAATAAAAAGCATAAAAACAATTTTGAAGTTGGGCTACCAAAAAGGCAGCTTTTTATGAAGGTAGGACAAAATAAATTGTAATTTTTTTGTATTAGTGCAATCACATTTTTTGCATAGATTCCTTATATATATATATATATATATATATATATATATCGGTTTTGTAGTGCGTATTCAATTTATGTAACGTAAATTTACGTTATATATATATATATATATATACATACATACATACATACATACATCTATCTATAAGTATTGTTTGAATTTTTCATTTAAAAAAGATTAATAAACACAATATTTTTATTATACTCTAAGTTTAAACTTGGCTACCTGCAAAATCAATAGTGCTTATAGGCAGTTTCAAAACAAATCCTGTGTCATTGGTTTAAAAACATTGTTTCTAGTGATCTGAAATCTAGATGAGACTGGTCCTGGTTGCAATTCACCACTTGACCATGAAGTAAATACTAAAATGTTGGAGGCAAAGGGCAGAGGTCATCCATACAAGAGTCAGAAGACATCTGGCACAAATCTGCAAAAAGAAAGAAAATGCAGAACTGATTTAAGACTTATTGCATTTTCTTTTTTTTTTTTTTCTTAAATGACCATTTTCTAAATCATGCAGTTTTCTGCATGATAATCAAAATTTGTATTGACAAACTTGCTCTCATCTCTCCAAAACAAATCTTCACCTTGAAAAAATCCTCCTGATTATTTGGAATGGAATAATTCATTACAGCTTCTTGCAATATGGTCAGACCATCATGGTAAAGTCTTAATTGTCATGAATTGGAACTGATGTCTCAAAAGTTGCAAATAGTGGTGAATAGATAGTGGCCTATCCAGCCACAGGATAATGCAAAACTTCATACTTCAAAAATCACCTGTAATTATGAATCTTTTACGGGCCTCAGATGAATATATGTGCCAGCAATACAGGTATGCCTTCTGGCAATTTGTCAACTCCCGTGTCACCAGTTTTTATTTTAATGGAATAAATTCACTGCCATGTCGTTGGTCACATTGTGTCAATAAGTTGTGCTTCAGTTGATTTGTCATATTTTAAAGTTTATAGTTCAAAACATCCTTGAATCTCTTAAGTGCAGTTTCACATTGCAAAACATTTGCTGACTGCAGGAGCAACCACCTTCCAGTGATATGTAAACTATGTAATTATAGAAATTATGAAGAGGGCCAAGGTAGCACCCAAATTGTAATATTTGGCTCCTGAATGACCCAAATGTGAAGGAGAAATATATGAACAGTGTTAAAAGCAGATACAATGAACAAAATGAGAATGGAAATTTGAAGTGGGACAAATTATGAGAAGCTTTATTAACATCAGCAATCCAGAACATCCCAAAGAAAAAGGAATGGATGAAAGATGAAATTCACAGCATAATGAAAAGCAGATGAAAACAATGTCAATGTATGAGACAATATAGGACACTGCACAAAGAAATAAGGAATAAATGCAGGTGGCTAAAGAGGAATCACTCAACAAAAAATGTGCAGAAATAGAAAGAATGGATATAACAGATAAAGCAAATATGCATAAAAAAAATAAGAGAACTAACAGGACAAAAGACATGCTCATCAACAGGATGCATAAAATCCAAGAAGAGAACATTGATATTAGAGAAAGAAAAATACTTCAGAGATGAAACAAATAAATCAAGAACACTTCCATGTCAAAAGAGAACAACTGGCAATATACTGAAATATTGAAGAAGCATAAACATTTAAATCTGATGTGGAATCAGAAATGGCCAAATTGAACTGAAACAAAGCAGCAGAACCAGACAGAATTGTAATGCAGCCTTAAATGATTTTGTCATTGACAAGATTATAGAAATATAATAAATGAAATATAGAACAGTGGTAATATGTTGGAAGACCTAAGTAGATCCATTTTCATAGCACTGTCTAAAAAGCCAGGTGCAAATGAATGTGAACTCCATCAGACAATCAGCCAAATGAGCCATATAACAAAACTTATCATCCAAATTTTGATGAACAGAGCACCCAGCAGAAATTGGACAAGAACAGTGCCGGGTTGTTAAAGACAATTGTAAAAGGAATGCAATATTGATGCTTAGAATGATATCAGAAAGAGCAATACGAATGCAAAAAGATGTATACTTATGTTTTATAGATTATGAAAAAGCATTTGATAAAATATGTCACAAAGAACTGTTGCAACTGCTAGGTAACCTTGACATATTTAGAAAGGATATTGGAATAACTGAGAACCTATACTGGAAACACACCACCTGCATACAGATAGAAAATGAGTTCAGTAGATATACAGAAATAGAAAGGCAGGTGTAAGACAAGGATGTGTCTTCTCACTGGACTTATTCAACCTATACAGTGAGGCAATTCTGAGAGAATTAGAAGCCATACCAGGATTCATTATTAGCAGGTACAATCTTAACAATATAAAATATGCAGATGACAGTGTTGATAGCAGATATGAAAAGGAAGCTACAAGAACTCCTACAGAAGGTAGTGAAAGAAAGTGAGAAGAAAGGACTAAACTAAATCGCAAGAAGATATAATGCATGTTTGTTAACAAAAGGAACAGTACAACATGCAAATTACTAATTGGAGATAGCAAAATCAAATAATTTTATAAAAAGGTTTTTTATTAGTAAGTAATATAAAATTAATCAAAAATAAATGATTAATAAAAAAGTTAGATAAATAATTATAATAGTCTGGGATTGTCTTTTACACTTACTTTTAAGAGAAGTATAAGAGAAAGCCAGACAGTTTATAAAAAATAAATTTTATAGAATACATTTGTTAAAATTTCTAAATATAGAACTGGCTCAAAAAGAACCACCAAAAATAATTCAGTTATGGTAGACTGATTTCTTTTTCAAATTTGAAAAATATATACACTTTGTATTTATTTACCAATCGAGAGGGTGGCTTCCACCTATATAAATTTAAAATTTAAGATCTATTTAAGCCTGTTTTGAGGATATATAAGACAGATTAGTAGATAATTTTAGAAGGTAACAAAAATGTTGACAAAGTGTAATAATTTTTTACCAGAATGTAACAAAAATCCCAGTTAGAACAAGTGAAAAGTTTGAAGAAGTATGAAGATGAAGAGGCATGGAAATTTCAACCTGAAGGTATAAAACTAAGGTTCCAGAAGGAAAAGCTATTTTGGCTACCACCTATGGATAAACTGGGCTGTTTCTCACAGAAGTAAACAGAAAAAAGAAGTAAAACCTGTGAATAGAATTGTGTTCTAAAAAAAGAAAAAATTGTTAATAGTCCATGTGACATAAGTGTTAAAGCCTTTCTCTGTTTTTAGTCTTTTAGGTATGTGCACATTTTTTTAAAGAATATTTTAAAACTTTTTTAAAAAAAAGGAACTTCTCAATGTTTTTTGATTATTTAAAGTTTAAATTGTATATCTTTATATTGATCTGTTATCTTGCCTTGTTGATAATAAGGTGCACAAAAGGAAATTTTTGTGCAAGCCATTTTTGTAAAAATTGTATTTTGTTCTTTGTTTTTATGTCTATGTACCAAATGTTTGGTCATTTCAATTTTTACATAGTAGTTTTGAGTCTTGTTTGTTTTATATGCACCTTATTCTATAATAGAGATAAGAAAGGTGACAGTCTTTCTTCATCTACTTGTTCACAGGGAAAAATCCTTTTAATTTAAATATCTGGGAAGTATTTTATTAGAGGATAGAAAGAGTGATACTGAAATCTGAAGGTGCATTGGGATAGTGAAATGCCTTCCAAAAGTTAAATAAAGTATTAAGAAACAGGAAAATTTTGTTAGAAATAAGTGAAAAAATACTGAACTGTTACATAATATCGATCCTCCTATATGGCAGTGAATACTAGACAATTTCTACATAGATGAAGAGACTTGAAGTAATAGAAGTGTGCTGCAACAGATGGATGCTGAGAATACTATGAACTGGACATGTGACCAATAACAAAGTTTTAGAAAAAATTAAAGCAAAAAGGACACCTATACTTAAGACCAGAAAAATTTCTAGGGGACATAATGAGGAAAGAATGCTTGGAAAATTTGATACTCATGAGACAGAGTGAAGGCAAAAGGAACAGAGAAAAACAATGCATAACCAGCCTAGCAAGCTTGTGTAAATGGATGGTACAACAGGGTTTAGAAAATATAACAAAAATTTAGTAAGAGCTACTTAAGACAGGAAATTGTGGAGAGCCATGATCACCAACATCCTAAAGCACATGGCACATAAAAGTTCAAAACAGCCATTACTTTTATTTTGCCCAGTTAGAAAACAATCTTTTAGAACCATACTCTTAGTAATTGCAATACTTGATTTTCATCAAGGTAAAATGAATTTTCATGATTATAATAATAAAATATTGAATTATTTATTTTTATGTTTAAGAATCTCAGTAGGACTTGATTAATCCAGAAAATTTAGAACTTAATAAATTGTCAATATATAAAAATTGTAAGCTAACAAAGTTAAAACAAAATGCAAAATAATGAATCAGTTTTGGGTTTGATTTAGAAAATGTTGGTGTTAATGTTGTCAGTTACTTTTTTTCTTCATTCATTATTTATCTCTCAAATAATTATTTTTAGCAACAACAATAATAAAAAATGTTTTCATATATTTAATGATAAATGTATACTTTTATTAGTTTTATTCTTTATGGGAAAATTAGTGACTCCCTATATGAATAGTAACATAGAACAAAGGTCGAGACAAATGAAAAGTTTAAAAAGCATACTTTTATATAAGTAATACATTATACAACAAGAATGTGAAGGAGAACCGCTAAAGGAATATGTTTAGCAGTTCTCTCTTCTCATTCTTGTTGTATAATGTATTACTTATGTAAAAGTATGCTTTTTAAACTGTTCATTTGTCTTGCTCTTTGTTCCTATGTTACAACTCATATGGGGAGTCACTAATTTCCCCATATCTTTTCTTATTTATTGATACATTTCTTTTATTGTGATTAAAGTAATAAGTGGTATAGCGATAAGGTTGAAGAGGAAGGACCAGGCTGAATGTGACCAACCCCCAAAGATCCCAACAGCGAAATAGGCAAAGATCTCCACAGCCAAACTGGTTAAGAAGGCAGTGCTAGTCAGGCTGACATAACCAAAGCAGACCTTGACAGACTAAGTATCTGACAGTGTGGTGCAACCAGGTTTGCCATATCTAGCCTGTCTCAATTCCTTTTGAGCTGCAATGGAGGCACTTCTGGTCAAGTGTGTAGACTTTTTCATCATGCAGAGTTGTCTACCAAAATCAAATTCATGTGAATAGCCTCATCAAACACTCTTTGATTCATAACCATCTCTGCCACAGCCACCAGGAGTGAGAAAGGGAATAGGGAGATAGGGTGACAATCATGTTACTCAGATACAAGCAGGTGCTGACAACAAATATAAGTTACTAAATAAATCATTAGCACAGCAAAAAAAATATTAACTATAAATAAATTTTTAAATAAAAATGGAAAAAAACCCAACTTCATGAAGAAAAGATAGTTAATTACTCAGTTGTTATTCGTTTTCAATTTTAGAGTGAAAACTGGGATAAATTTAACAGAATAAAACATAAATTGATAAGCTGAATATATGGTAATCATATAATGGTCTAGATGTGCCAACCTTCAAAATGAACACATTTTGGGATTTTCATATTTAAAAATTAACAAAGGAAATGATAATAATAACTTTATATTTATGATATTGTACACTTTTCAAAACAAAACTGGCAGTTAAGGAAATAATTGTTTATAAATACATCCTAAGAGAATAGAATTACCCAAGCCTTGGAACTCACAAAACTACTAATCTTTTATCAAAATAATTTAAAAAAAATACCTATAATAGCACTTGGATAATGCAGGATTTACTGCTAATAATTCTGCTGATTTTGGTTTTGAGTGTTTTTAAAAAATTTCTCTAAGGAGTTTTAATTAACAAAATCACATCCATCTGGGTTTAGAGTTTAGAAACAGTTATTATTTCTTAAAGTACAAAAATAATATTGCTTTAAACTAGGGATATCCACACAAAAGAAAAAAAAGTGATACTTATGGTTTAAAATGAATTTAAAAAAATGAAAAATCTTTCTTGAAGCTTTTATTTTAGTTTTAATTTCAAGCTAATAGATTAAATTTAACATTTCCAATAAGTAAAATACTTTGCTGTATTTCAAAAATTAATTTAATTAAATTGACTGGAAGGAGGGTTTGTTTTTTATTTTGCTAAAATAGCTAATTAGCACAATTTTTTTAGTTGTCTTTCATTGCAATATAATTCTCTGTATTAAAAAAAATCTTCCAAAAATAAAATATACTTTTCTTAAACTTTATTTGAGAAATATTAACTGATTTAAAGTATAATTAATTTGATTTTAAATAAATATTATTTAAGTTTAAAATATCATAGAAATGCATTTTTAACCCATCAACCTGTGTTGGCAGCCTGATGAAAGATTTCATTTTGTTCTATGGAGACTTTATATGTAAAACATAATTGAATAAAATGATGTGAGTCACGTTTTTTATATAATTTTTAAGTACTCAGTAATCTTAAAAATTTATGAAAATATTCTCCATAGTCTAATATTTTATTGAATTTTAGAAATGTTGGCTTTAAATTTACTATAGTTATCACTCTTAATGTTGTGTATGGTCACCCACATTCACAAAAATCAGCACATTTATACACATACAAAAAAATTCAAAATTCTTTAAAAAATATTAGTGTTTGATGATGTGTATTCAGCTTTTCCATTTATGACTAATATAGTTTTCACTTAATAATATCATCTAAAAGGCTGAAATTAATACAGAATTTTAAAATATTTACAACATAATAAACTTTTCTAATTAAAATTTAAAGAAAATGAAAATTCTTGTAAAAATTCATTATTCATTGAAAAAATATTTTTTTCTTAAGACAATAGTGTCCTTAATATGTCTTATTTAGAAAAGCAATTAAAAGCTTTTCTAATTAAATAATGTCATAGTGTTATTGAATTTTTTATTTTATGATTCTGAACAGATTTTTGGTAAATGGGGTTTCTGTTTGACAAGAATAAATTGCTGATTTAATTTCTCCAAGGAGTCCCGCTTTTAAGTAATATAAATATGAAGAGGCTGAAATTTTAATTGCTTGAAATTTCATAAAATTAAGTAAGTGGAGAGGTAACAGATGTAAAAAAAAAAAAAAAATTAAATAATTTCATTAATTTGTGAAGAAATCCTGAAAATTTAATTAAAATCTGACAGTTATTTGTTTTTTGAAAGAATTTCCAAAATAATGTGTTTTAATGCCAAAAAAGACGCCAAATTTTCCAATATTAATCTTTGACCACCAAAAACAAGATTTTTAACCAAAAACTGGAACATGCTATGAAGGATTAAAAAATTTAATAAAATAATTAAAAAATACTTTGGTCTTTCCTCCTAATAATAACAAACTTTTTGGTGATAAAAATTTGTTTTTATCAAGTTTGGAGCCTTTTTTTATCATGGTATGCTCTTTTTTTTTTTTTTTTTTTTAAGAAAATATTTGTAGATACCTATCCTAAACTATTTTACTGGAAATTGATTGGCTTAATTTTCAAATAAAAATACATATAAAAGATTTTGAGATATATCAATGATTAAAAACACCAGCAAATAAGTAGTTTCAACAATAAATGAAATATCAAAGAGTAAAATTATATCAAAATATTTTATGGCTACTATTATTGCAAGTATTTTAATATCTTTTCAAAATATCTGAGCTTCAAGCCAACTATGGCTGATTCACATTGTTTTCACGTCAATCAAGATAAAGACTCAATTATTTTGGTAGACAGAAACAGTGAATCAGTAAAATCTGAGCATAAAAAGACATATAAAGAAAAAGCTAAAAATTCATTAATTTTTTTTTTAATAGAAAGTGGGTTGTTATTGAATTTCTTATGTTTTCAATTTTGGGGCTATGATCTCATATTCAATTCTAAATTTACACCAATAAAGTAATTTTCCTGAACTAAATATGCACTAGAAATCTTGAAATACACAAAGCCAATAAAACAATAGCTATGGTATTTCAAGATATAATATATACAAATGCCTTCATTCTTCTTATTCCAATATAAATTTTATTACCAGCAGTTATAGTGTATTCAGGTCAGCATTTCTGCTCAGTAGAATATAAATCTTTTCTCACTCCCTTTATTGACAAGTGCTGCTGACTCACTGTCAGCTTGGCTCTTGAACAGTAAAATATTGATTAAGAGTGCAAAGAATTTAGCTGACAAGGAAATGTTCCATGCTGCTAAGCATCTAGATAATGTGAAGGGCATCTCTTGCCTTAAATCCAAGAAGGGTGTTTTGTCTTGTATACAAATCAATATCACATGGAAACTAAAAACAGATGTAAAGATGCAGATTTATTTTAGAGAAGAAATATTTGGGGTTGCTTTTTCCTGTTTTATTTAAAGACTGAATTCAGCTATGACATATTTCTTTTGTAGAAAGATATGGCAAATAATTATTTAGTAAAGCAGATTTTAATATGTTCAGAGTTTAAGCCAATAAAATTACATGGTGGAACTTTAAATGTCAGTCGATTCACACCAATAAAGTAATCAAAGAGCATGAAAGCCTGATTTAACTACATTCTGTACATGATTCATGCATTTCTCAAGTATAAATAAAATAACTATACACAATTCAATTTTAGTGATATGAAATGATATTTGTTGTTCAGATTATTAAATCTGAATCATGATTTAAGTACAAATTAAAAGGTGCAATTTATTACTTGTTAGAAAGCAAAAGATACTTGAATATCAAAGAACATTTATTTGCCTTCAATAGAAATTAAACTTATATAAAATTAAGTGAAAATGAGAGAAATCACACTTCCTCTGATTTTATCAAATACTGAATATATATTTTTCTTTTGATGTGAGGTATAATGAAACAACAATGTAATATTAAACTATATAAGCTCAACAATGTAATATTAAACTATATAAGCTCCTTGATCTGTTTATAAGTCTTTCTCTTAACTGTAATGATTCAAAATGAATAATGAGTAAAAATAGTTTTGCCAAAAACTACCCAACCAATGCAAGGCTCGTTTTTGGGGTGCTTTTTTATTGCCATAAAAATAGAACCCAACTTGCTTACTCTATCAACAAACAAGGCTAAGGAAAAGGTGCACTGCCTGTTCACATTCCAGTAATGCAGATCTCCCAGTATAGTAACTTCTTAATATAATAATCTCTCTCTCTCCTCTTTGCACCTAATGCAACTAAATTTATTGTGATCATAAAAAAAGGTAAAGTTGGTAGGATTTTTTTCTTACTATTATCTATTATGAGTTACTAGTTTCTCCAGTAAATACACACACATGCCTATCTAATTAATTAGGATTGCCTTACTACACTTAACTTGGATAATGCTACACCTATTTATTAACATTAGGCCTATTTAGATTTTAGTTCTCTCACATACAACTATCACTACATGGTCTATAGAATAATTAGCTTCTATGATAGTCATACACAAGTTACTTTGGAGTTTTCTTTCTGGAAGTATGTTCAAGTGCATTACTTGCCTTGGATTTGCATTATTTCTATAAAGGAGCCACTTTAAGTAACCCTTTGCCTTGAATGGCACTTGAGCCTTGTATGGGTTGAACATTAGTATAAAAAAAAAACAACATGTCTGTGTTCTTCACTTTCTGCATTTGTATTTAAGCTGTTTGAAAAGTAATATCACTTAAAATAATACAAATTTAAAACAAACCAACTACTTCAAAATCTAGGCTTAATAGTAAAGAATAAGTCAAAGATTTAACATTTTATGAGGCTCTATCATTTATAGTTTGTGGCAACATTTAATCCTATAAGAGGCACAGAGTTCAATATTGCATGCTATATGCATTTCATGAAGGTAATATTGCAACACAGACAATGAAGAATATTTGTGCAGTACATCCAGGTACAGTAAGTGTGTATAAATGCAAATGATGGTTTTAGGATATTTAAAAAAAATGGTGACTATGATCTTATTGATAAATTTTACTCTGCAGGAACAACTTTTGATGAACATGTGGTGATATGTAAATGAATGCTTAATTAGCATAGCTAAGGCATAGAGACTATATAATTGCCCAAGCAGTAAGTGGAGGGCAGAATATAATACACAAGATTAACAACTACTGCTGGAGTGAGAAAATACAAAGGAAATCACATTTCAAAACAAGGGTGTCACCGATAGAAAATATGTTATCCTCCTAAAAAGCCTGACTTTGAGGTTTTGTGGCAAGAACTATAACCGAGAAACTAAGAGACAACAAAGAAAGTGGGGGGAGAAAATGAAGTTACAGATAACTTTTCAACAATGGTTCATCCAGTGAAACGGGAAGAGTTGACTTTTGACAAAATAAGCCAGACAATACAGTAAAATATGCAACCTAAAAAGAGATTAATAACTGCAGAGAGAGCAAAATTCATGGCTATGAGACAGAAAGCTGATGAACCTGTTACAAAGTTTTTGCATCATCTAAAAATGTCTTGATATTGTGAGTTTGAAAAACTCAGAAGCGAAAGCCAAACAATTGAAGATTTTATTAAAATGAGACTAATTCAAGGAATGTACAATGCAATTCTACAAAATCTTGGAACAATTATAACTAGGAAATATGCCTTTGAATGCTTGCATTGACTTTATTTAAAACAAGAATTTAAAAAAATTCAACAAAAATGAAATCAGGCAAGATAATTTTTCAAGTTGCCAACATCTACTCACTGAAGAAAACAGTAATTGATAGATATCAGTTCTGTAGATATGAACATGAAATAATATAATCAAACCTAAACAACATAAAAGTCACTTGCAGCTACGTCCATTTGATGGGTCAGTCATAAAACCTTGAGATATTCTGAAGGGTCCCTAGAACAGGAAAACAACTTTAAAATAATACCCATCATTGTTGCAAATTGCAAAAAAAAAATCATGTACTTAGCATTAACTGCACAAAATTAATTAACTCAGTTAAGGTGGAAGAAACAGGCATGTTAAAAAACTATGAAGCCACCACAAAGTTAAAAGAAAACATTACTCCATCTTATCATGAGGCACAAAAATTACCAGAGCATTTGTTACTGTTAGTAGTAGCAAAATTGCAAAAATTAATGGAGCAAGGACTTCTTAAGATTGTTCCTCCAGTAGGTAGGTAAATGGTCCTCCATAATTGTCATTTTAAGAAAATCAGATAGAGATATATGTATATGTGGTGATTATAAAGTGGGAGTAAATCATAAAGTTTGCCCAGACTCATATCCCATACCAAATGTGGAAGTGGCCTTACATTCCTTAGCAGGAATAAATGTTTTTATCAAAATAGACCTAACAACTGCATATCACCAGATACCAATAGATGAAAAGTTTCAAGAAGTAACAACAGTAAACTCTCCAATATGTCTCTTGAGGTGGAAAAGAATGCCTTCAGGAATAAAGACAGCAAGCACCATATTTCAAACAGCCATTGAACAAGTCTTGGGAAACAACATGAAAAATATGGTATGTTATCAAGATGATATGTGCCTAGGAGCCATTAAGAAAAAGGAATGAAAAAAACAAAAAGAAAAACTGACATTGTCTTGAGTAGATTAAGAAATGCAGGGGATGACAATAAAATTTTTTAAATCTGTACACAATGGTGACAAAATATCATTTCTGGGATATTCTCTTTCAAAAGGAGTTTCACCAGATCATACACTAATAGAAAAAAATACTAAAAGTATCAGTACCCACAAATAAAAAAGAACTTGAATCCTTCTTAGGATTAGAGAATGTTTATAGACAATATGTGCCATATAATACAGATCTAACAGAACCATTTGCCAAACGGAGAAAAAAGAATGCTGAATTCATATGGACCAAAGAACAACAAAAATCTTTCATAAGTTAAAGTTAATTCTTGTAAAGAAATCAGTTGACCCCAGAAAGGAAATTATGTTGACTACATACAGATTCCAGTGAACATTCTATATCTGGAATATTATCACAAGCAGGACATCCAATAATGTACTTATCAAGGCAGTTTACAAATGCTGAATTTAATTATTCAAACATTGAAAAGGAGGCTCTAGCCATCGCGTCAACGGCTACTAGAAATAAAATTATATTAACATCTGACTATAGACCATTAGAATTTATATTTAATCCGAGAAAAACATTACCTAAAGTAACAACATCAAGAATATTGAGGTGAGCAATAAGATTAATGGCCTTTGTCTTTGATATAGAATATGCCAAAAGAAAATTCACTTCCATATGTGAATGCATTACCAAGGTTGCAGTTTTACAAAGAGCCAAAAGAGATTTTTGAAGATACCTTTTTAAATTGGGTAGAGATTAATGTTTTCTCTTTGGATAGACTGGTTGCTAAAGCTATATAAGACCCAGTACTAAAAAGCATAACATCAAAAATAAAGAATAACATATGGGGTATTTATTCTATGGCAGAAAGATCATACAAGGAAATAAGACACAAATCAGCAATTGAGAATGGAATTATTTGTAATTGTGATTTAGTGATACCACCATAAATTCAAAGAAAACTGTGTACACATGTTAAAAGATGTAAAGAAATAACGAGCTTTATGAAAAGTAAACCATACACAGGGCTTAAAGAGATCATGTGTACATTAATGGAGTGGAACTGTTATTAATATTAACAGACACTTTATCAGGCTGGCCTGAGGTAATTTGTAAACCTGACAAAAGAAGTTCTGTCAAACAAATGTCAAGAGCCATATTCTCTAGAAATGAAGTACAAAAAACCTTGGTATCTGACAATGCTCCAGAATTTTATAACAAAGACTAAACTTATGGCTAAGAAAAATAAGATGTGCATCTTACAAGACAGCTCCAGATCATCTCCAATCAAATGGGATGGTGGAAAGAATGGTGCAAACTATAAAAAGTTGGCCTAAAGGCATGTTTGCAACAAAAAGAAATGGTTGAAATCTTCCTACCGAGACTGCTTTTAAAGTAAGAGAGCATATCTGCCTTAATAGGAAAGCAAATCATAGCTCCTTTAACTATATCATATTCTACTGATGAAAGAATGTGGTATAAAAAGAATAAGGAATCAGTTGCCAAAAAATGCAAATTTCATAATGCAAAAAGGAACCAACACAGCTGTAATAAGAAGAAATGGGGGTAGCATACTTGTCCATGCAAATCAAATAAGGTCACAAGATGAATATAAGGAGGAGAAAAATAATAAAGAAATGTCTACTGATATTTCAAATAATGATTTTGTCAAAAAATAAAACCCACCTTTACAGGATTCAAAGTTTGAAGATTAACGTATGGATGATAATGATAAACAAAATGAATACTCTGAAACTTCAGAAGAGTCAATGAATGAAGACGGTTCTAAATATGGGACAAGGTTAGACAGGTTGAGATTTCTATTAATAACTTGGGAGACAGAGAGTGGATATCAAAGAAATGAATTAAAAATCAGAAGAAGTGACTGAAGTACCCAGGACATAAAACCCTTGCATTTTAGGGAGATGTAGTGATGTGTAAATGATTACCTAAATAGCATAGCTAAGGTATAGAGACTATATAATTGCCCAAGCAGTAAGAGGGGGGCAGAATATAATATGCAAGATTAACAACTACTGCTGGACTGAGAAAATATGAAGGAAATTGCATTTCATACCAGAACATCTTTAACAAGCATCTACTGATCATCAAATCACAAAATATTTAGCAAAAAGGCACAATTATGCATCATGTTCAACTCTATCACTTTTGAGGATGTTGTCCTACCTTTAGTGTTGAAATTAATTCAATAAGGTGATAACTTGTAACAATCCAGTATAGAAAATAGAGCTTTCATTTCCTGGTAAGTAAATCGTTACAAATGATTGAAGAATGATGAACAATGCATTCTGTTCTCTAGTTTATAAGAAAGCCAAATTCACACCTTAGGTTTTGTTCTGCATTAGATATGTTTGTGTATAGCAGACGATCAGAGAAGCCAAGGGCTATCCCCAGCTGCTGAATAAGGAATCATGTGACTTCATACCCACATCTGGTTTGTAAGTTTGTGAAAAATTTGTGATCCAGGCAATTATATAAATAACCTATCTAGAGTTTGGGGGAAGGGGTTCGCACACTGTAGATCAAGGATGTAAGATTCCATGTTTCAAACAAGTCTCTTGGAGGCAGGGAAGCTACACACTCACACAGGACAAGAATAACTGACAAAGTCTTGAGTTGAATAAAATATAACGTTAAGTAATGAAGATTTAAGCCTCATGTTCTCATTTAATTGGCACACCCACTTCATTACAGCACAGCATCAAATGCATTGTCCACTATGAGTTGCTGGATTCTGGAAAGAATTAATTACTTCAAACCTTTATGCAGTGGTGCTGAAAGTTCTCAGCTCAACTAAGAAGAGGTTCAAAAAGAAAATTCTGATGTTTAGTCATTTGACCAAATGACTAAACATCAGAATTTTCTGATCAGATTTTGAGAAGTGGCTTAAGATGAGAATTTTTCATCACCTCCTTGTAATTCAAGTGTGTCAATGGTGTATTACACCAGAAATATGCAAGCTGTCATCTCCCAGCATAACCTCACTCAGCAAAACAGAAGATAAAATAGTCATTAAGCTGAAAATTTTATCTCATTCTTCAATACTCATCAGTTTTAAACCTCCATGTTGTTTGTTTTGATCACTAGAATGTTTTCTCAGTGCAAAGAGATACAGAAATAAGGAAAACATTAATTCAGCTCTCTTAGCATTCATTTCTCAACAGGTACTAGAATTTACCTGGTAGAAAGTGGAAAAATTATGTTTATGTGCTAAGTTGTTAAAACTGCTAACAGTAGCAATTATGACGCAGATTAATAAAATTTAACTAAACTACATAGGGACAGCTATACTTTTATTTCAGGCGGAAATTTTAAGAATGAAGCGACATGGACAACAAAAGAAGAAAGAATCTGGTGCGGAAGGAAGAAATCCTAGGAAAAAATCAGGAAGTTGTTGAGAGCCATGTCAAATGTGGGTGTCAATCATAGCTTCATGAATTACTGGTTTCAAAGAAAACTACAGGATGGGTCTACAATTCGTGTAATTGGTTGTTGTACTCTATTAAAAATGATGTAGTGTATTGTTTTTGTTGTTTGTTTTCAACAGCTCAAATCAACCAAAGCACAGTATTCAAAAAATCTTGTAGATTTTGAAAGTGGAAAAAATGAAACAAAAGAATACCAGAACATAAACAGGGCACGCATCACTGTGCATCATTTCTTGTATGGAAGCACTTTGAGAGATGTATATCAGAAAGGTCTATGATTGATAGAGTAATACTGAAGCATATGGAGGAACAGAAACAATTGTGGAAGGATCTGTTCATGTGTTTTGTGGATTGTATCAAATTTTTGGCAACTCAACATTTGGCATTTCATGGACTCTGAGAAGTCATTGTATCAAGTAATTTTCTTATCCTGGTAAGCTACTTAGAAAGTACGACCCTCAGTTGCAGTGTCACATGGATTATGTCAAGTTGCATCCACATTCTGCAACATTTTTGTCTGGCAAGATACAGAATGAATTCATTGAGCTACTGGGTAATGGAGTACGTCAGTCTATCCTACAGAGAGTCAAAAGAAGCAGATACTATGGGATTATGTTTGATACAACTCCTGATGTTTCTCACAACTAACAAATATCTGAAATTCTCAGGTTTGTCGATGTTGACAACAAATCTAAAACTGTTGTAGTCAAGGAACTGTTCATGAAAAAGATGCAGAGAGTGTTACAGAAGTAATTATCTCAAGATTGGAACAAGACAGTCATGGAGAGATGTATGACAATGTTGCAACAATGGCTGGGAAGGTGTCTGGTGTCTAGAAATGCATATCATGGAAAAACCTGAAAGATCTTTGTGAATTGTGACAACCATTCTTTGAACCTCATAGGAGTGCATGCAGCATCAGAACACACGTTTTTTTATATCATCTTTTTGAGTTCTTAATTCATTGTACAATTTATTCTCCAGCTCAACAATGCAGTGGGAAAAATTGAAGGAGACAGTAGCGACAGCTGTAAAGCAGTCCCCTGATACAAGATGGAGTGCTAGGTGTGATGCTGTTCACATAAAAACGAAGTTGGATGACATAGCTAAATTGTTGGAGGATATGGCAAGTGACACTTCAGTATCAGTCGACAGAAGAAGCAACACCAGCCGCTTGCTGCACAACATGCAAACTTTCAGCTTTCTAACAATGCAGCTGTTCTGGGACAACGTTGTGACTTCCATCAAATGAGTACAGAAGAAACTTCAGTGCTCTACAATGAACGTCAATGAAACTTGAGTTGATATTCAAAATCTGCAACAATCTGTTATAAGTGAACAGGATTCTCTCTGTAAAAATTCAATTGCAAAAGATGAGAAAAATACTCAGAATGGGGTATTGACATTGGTCAACAGAGAAGGGTGTGCCATAGAAAAAAATAAGTGGAGAGGAGATGAAATATAAACCTCTAAATGTGAAAGAAGAAACAGATGTTACCTTGAAGGCAGTACTGGACAAGTTGAATACAGAACTGAAAAACTGATTTACAAGGTTGAGTCAGTTACATGAGCAATTTGATCCTCTTGGATATTGAAAGCCTCATTGACTCAAACAGAGACACAGTAGAAAAATGCAAAGTAGCTGCTGCAGCATACAAGGGTGATTTTGATGGAACAAAACTGTCGTGATATTACAGACTGCCAAATATTAATACAAAAAAGAAAAGAGAGTGTCTTTGTTAATCCAAAAACCCCAATCGAGCTTTTCAACTTCACAATATTGTATGGCGATGATGTGTTCTCCAACTTACAAATAGCATTGTGCATATTGTTGGCTGTTGCTGTCTCTGTGGCATCCTTCAACAAACTAAAATTAATAAAAAAATCTATCCCCAAAACCTAAGCAATTTGGCTTTATTAAACATCAAAAATGAAGAATTTGGACATATAAATGTGGATGGTGTTATTGAAAAATTCTTGACCATCAAGTCTGGTCATATGTTGCAGCTTTATGAATTCAAATACATGAATTGTTCTAGTTTTGACATCTTAATTCAGTTTCTGTCAATGCTCAGTGCTTGCTGATAATGGCGGATCAAATAAAAATGTATTTGAATTGTATTTAAATACTTTTTAAGAGCATTTGTATTTGTGTGAAAAGGCATTTATATTTAGATTTTTCCCTAGTTTCAGAAGTATTTGTCTGTTTTTGTATTTTTGGAATCTGGAATAAAATTACTTGTATTTACTTGTATTTCCAATTATATTGGGTCAATGATTGCGAGAAGAATTTGTACTTTAATTTAGGAAAAGTTAGTATTTGATCCATCCTGTTTGTTGGCCACTGGCTGTGGTAGGGGGCACCGAGTTGAGCTCTTGCACATTCCTGGACCAAGACCCCGGCACACCAATGATGATGACTAAGTGGTTTGTGGAAAAAAAGGACTGCAAAGGACAGCTAAGAAGGTCTAGGAAACTTTATGAAACCAGGTAAAATATTTTCTCGAAACAAGTGCATACAATTCGAAGGAATATGGTGAATTATTGAGAGTGAGAAAGAAAAAAAAGCGGAATCATTAAAATATGCTGAAGGCAAACATCGTTTTGATGTCACGACCTTTTCAATGAATGTACTTTTGTCCTTTTTTTACATTTATGATCGTTAATGTCTTTCTCTAGGGGGAAAAAAAACCACAACAAATAACGAACTCCAGATCTAATTCTTCTTGGTGTTGGCTGAGCGCCCGCCCTTCAAAATAAAAGATTTTCTCAAGAAGCCAGCAAAAATAGCTAGCTACAAGCATGCCTGATCAATATTCATAGTCGATGATTCATCATGACACTTTCGGTATGCAGACGACCCGAATATCAACTTATTTACTAAGATGGCGGATGGGTGGGGATATATTTGAAAGTTACAAAATAATTCACATCAAAATAATTAAAAATATTTCTTCTCGATAAGAAAAAAAGAACACTAAATCATAACAAGGAAGGAAACTAACTTAAAGGAATAAATCTTGTTTTATTTTTAATCCTAAAAGCGCATTTATGTTTTAAATTAATTATTCCCTACAAAATTTTAAAAAGATGGTGGGTGGGACACTAAACTAAAAAACACGTATGAATTTTTAATATAAGTGCGCAGAACTTTAAAATCGCTTTGAAAGTCAAAACTTCCCATTTTGTATGCAGTTTTAAAACATCTCTACCACTCATGAGTAAATAAATTCATAAAATTAATAACACGCATGCGGTAATGTTTTTCAGTAACATTTCAAAATTCGTTGGCATTTTTTGTTTTTTTTTGTTTACAAACTTTACATCTCCATAATTTTCATTTTATCCTGTTAAGTTTTTAAATGGTTTGGTTTGGTGTACGAGCTTTTTACCGTTTTTTTTTTTTTTAAAGAATGGTGGAAGGACAAAATAACTATGATACAAGTTTTACTGCTACTAATTTTTATCGTTAGGGAAAATTAACAGTTTAACCTACTTAAAAAAAAAAAAAAAAACCCTCTATGTCTATATTTTAAAAATTTATCAGTTTTCAATCTATTGAGAGATGATCTTTGAATTTGATTATAAACTTACTAGTGTAGTTCTTAGGAGTCATTACTAAAAAAATAAAATAATAAAATAAAAAAGTAAAAACCAAAAAAAAAAAAACCAGACTGCAGTCTGAACTTAAAAAAAACAAAACGAAAAAATAGGATGATAATACTTTCGGAATCTGTTTTTTTTTTAATCATTTCAGATTTAGTTCATTATTTTAAATAACTACACAGGAAAAAAAAAAGTAGTATTTTGGATAAATTGCCAGCAGGAAATTGAATTCAGAATTCCTTTAAGTTTCCAATGGCAATTTACTAAGCGTAGCTTAGATGTGGCACAAAAACCGAAAGTATGGAGCCCCCAGTAAGGATCGCACTCACTACTCGGTTGCAGTTGATTCAAATGTATGTCCATTTATGCAATTTATTGCCGTTGTGGCTCATTTGCTAAACCTAAAAGTACACATTTTTTACTCGATAGGTTCGAGTTTGCTGTTTGACTATGAGCTGGTGACTACGTTAAAAGAAGAATATGCTCTTTCTCTCCATAACTGATACTGCAGCTTGTTAAAAGTCTTGTTTTAGTTACATAATCTTTATTAGGCTGTTTGAACTAATTTTTCGAGAGAAAATAATTTTTAAAAGTTACGCAAACAAAATACACTGGGCTCCTAGTTCTCTTGTGATAAAAAACTACGTACAACATTAAAAAAACAATTATTATTGCTACCAAAAATGTATTATTCTTTTGTAAGTTAGTTGTCTATATTATTTTACTTTCTTCCCAAAAATATTTTATTATGAAAAATGAATTGTTTATTTTGTATCATTTGTAATACTTTTTATTACTCGAATAATTTTTTTTTCACAGAGAAAATCTAAGAAGAATCTTCAATGTAAAATTAAAATAGGAACCAATCATATTGTAATTTTATTTTAATTTAAGCAAAAAATTAACACCAGTAATTATGGATTTCATTACCATCTTTCTTTTCTTTTTCGCATAAGACAGTCAACTACAACTAAAAATTAATCTTTTATAAATTTTTAGAAGTTTAAATGCTCGCCTATATGAAAAGATAAAAATAAAATAAAACCGGCAAGAAAAATTCTTTAGCTTGAAAGAGTGAGTAGTGGAAGGATTGTCATTTTTTGTGCCATGGAAAGAGGAAGAAATGGAAATATCACAATCACATGATGGTGAAAAAGATCGTGAGAAATGTTTCCTGGTATGCTTTTTTTTTACATTTCAATTTCATTTATTTTAATTGTAACACTAACAGGAATGTCAGTGAACTTTAAAAATATATTCTTCACTTCAAAAAATAAACAAATATTATAAATATTTAAAAAAAAAAAAATTCACTTTCAACACCGAAAAATTACACTGATTTCAATTCTAGAACAATAAAATTGGTTAATTATTCGAATCGTTACAATAGGATATAGCACTTTTGTAAAACGTTCTAACGAGAAATTGTCTGAAAAAATAACCCTTTTTTAATTTTTCTTACATTTTTTTGCTTTTTTAAGCAATTTAGCTTTTCATATTAAAATAAATCTAGCTAGATAAATAATAATTAGTGAAACATTTCAAACTGAAACATTTCTTCTTGTAGTAAAAATAGGTTACAACTACAGCTGAGAAAAGTGATAGGTTGAAGATCAAATTCTTAACTCAGAAGATCCCTCTTTTATTCCGGGTCGATCAGCATGAGTTCAGCCACATGATCTAACGAACCTATCATTTTTCAATAGTTGTAAACAAACAAAACTGTCATAATCTTTGAACCACCTTTTGCTTTTCATAACATTTTCTTTTTCAGGTACACTTATGGATTAATGCATGCTTACACTTAAATTTTCTGTCAGTTTAAATAAAAGTTGATATGATAGAATAAAAATGTATGTATTAAGCTAGGAGCCTCCACGAGATCGCTAAAAAAGGGCATAGCATGATGAAAAAGACGCCAAACTTGACGAAAACAAAATTTTATCGTCTAAATGTTTGTTATTATTAAGAGGAAAGATCAAAGTATTTTGGGGGTATTTTTTTTTTTACATTTTTTAAAAATAAATCGTTCCTAACACGTCCGAAAATTTCGTTAAAAATCTTGTTTTTTTTTGAGTCAGCAAAATTGACAGACTTTTTTCCATAAAATCAATGAAAATCTCAGTTTGAAATTCTTTTAAATATCAATTATCATTTTTTCAAAACTTATATTAAGAAAATCAGAAATTATAATGTTTATTTAAAATATTTTGAACCAAGCTTAACTTAGCTTCTGCGCCGAAAAGATGTAATTTGAAAATAAAACAAAGCAAGTCATAAACTTTCGCATCACTTGACAGGTGATGAATGACATATTGACGGATTCCGTGAGGATAATTTGTTCTACGGAAGGAGAAAAGTGAAATATTTTACATTTAAGTGAACAAATTATTTACCTCGTTATTTTTAGGAAAACTTTCAGCGCTCTAATTTTTTTGTTTTTTGTACTTAGCTTTCACCTTTACATTTACGATGCTTTATGGAAAATATATTATAAAGAAATTAAAATAAGACTGTTACGAATGAGATTAAATTTCATAAGAAAAGTATCTAATTAATTTATAGGAACCTTTCGTATGAAATTTTATCAGAAGTGTACATAAAATACTATAATTTTATGTACATTTACTACATTTTACTGTGTTATTTGTATTTCCATTCATTTTATTATTAATTTTGATCTTTCATTTATGGAAAAAATGCCATAACTGAGATTAATATAAAAATAAGATCATATAAATTTCATAAGATGGTACTGGTACTTTTAGGTACCCTTCTCAGTTGAAATTGAAAAATCAAATAAACTTCTCCACATGTGTTTCGCAAAAGTAAAGGCCTTAACAGCGGAGAACAATGCTTAACTCAAATAATGCAACTTAATTGTGTTCTGGTTGGTCTTCCATACTTTATAATTACAGCCCGATTATAAACACAAAATTACATTTCTTAATTACTGCGGATCTTCTGATTAGTCAAAACGATACAATTTACAAAGCACTAAAAAAAGATCTATCTCATAAGGACACTTACAAAACCTGATCCGGCTTTTAACTAATTTTATAATATTTTAATAACTTAAATGTAAAAATCTATTATAATTAAAGAAATAACAAATAATTGTATTAAAAATTCATTTTTCATTGAAAAATTTTTTTGCTTTCAGAAAATATTGTCCATATTCATAAAAACAACTAAAAGCATTTGAAATTAAATAACATATTTGTTTTATTGAGTTTTGTATGTTACAATTCAGAGCTGATTTTCAGGTAGTGGGGATCCAATTAAAAACTAAAAAAACATGATTTGCATTCCTCAAAGCCTTATGCTTTTAACTATTGTAATCACTAAACCTGATGCGATCGAATTTCTAGTGTTTTCATAAAATTAGTTAGGGGGGGTAATAAATATAAAAAATATATTTCTGCCATGACTTTAATTAACATCCAACAATTATTTTTATTTTTGCAAGATTTTCCAAATTAATGGGTGTCATACAAAAAATTAACATATAGGTTTTGCTCAATAAAATAAGCATTTTTTGTTGGGTCATCAAATCAAAAGTGTTTCATCTTTGGCTGTAAATGTAATGAGCTTAACCTCTAGAGATTCTAAGTAATGGATAGTCCCCCTCCATTGGACTAAAAAAGGAGGGTCATTAATTACTATGACACCTTTGCTGAACTGGCTACAGGAAATTAAACAAGTTTTGTCTCTACTCATATGAGTGTGTAAGGACTTATATTAAGCTGTCCTTGTGCCCCATTTTATCCTTTTGGAGAAATGAGTAAATACTAGGTAGCAAAGGCTCTTTGATGATGGATAAAATTTACCTGTTATTAATTAATCAGGTATAAACAAAGAACATATTTCAATAAATGCAAAATCCCCAGTCCCCACTTAAAAATAGTTAGACATTTTGATTTGATTTATACATTTTTTTAAATGATGTAAAAACTATACTTCATAAAATTTTACAAACTTATTCAAATGTTTTATTAAAACAGGCTAAACTCATCTTTTCTCTTGTTTTTCTGATGGTAAGATGATCAAATTTCAAATATAAATTATTTGTTCATTTAAAATACTACATTTATTAGAAAATGTTTTCAGTTTAAATATAGAAAGAGACATGCAAATGATTTTAAAGTGCCAGCTCTTTTCCTATTACCTAGGATTGTTGTTAGACAGAAATGAGAAATTAACCCTGGTGATAGACATGTCTATTTTAATTGCATTCAAATTGTGTATATGTACATTTGCATGTGTGCATGTATATTTTAATGCAATGACAGACCAAAAGAAATTTTACAAAATTAAAAAACAGAAAAAAGCTTTAAAGCATAATTCTGTTATTTATTATAGAATAATTTACAAAATATTCAATAAAATCCAATTTTTTAGGTTTAAAATTTTTTTTTAAAAGTTTTTTTCCTTGTCTCCAACTTTAGGATTTTATTGCTCAGCCCAGAGTAGAGGGTTATCCAGATTGAATGGGGAGGGAATGTATTATTCCTGTGTTTTATTTCAAGCTCAATCAAATTGTTTGCACACATTTATGTGTACATTAAATGACAAGTATATATAATTCACTCATGCAAACATCAGACATGTATATATACATTACATATACACATTCAAAGTTACATGCAGGCAGTGTTTCACAGCTGATGTTTCCTATAGCCCCATTGAACTTAAATAAAGTCACTTCAGGTTTGCTATGGTAAAAATTTTCTATCCCAAGTAAAAATCATCACAAAAATGGCAAAAGTCATTTTGTCACAGCTTATTTGCTCTCAAAAAATGGATTTTCATACTTTTATAGGGGTAAAATATTGAAAAATGACTCTTATCATCACCTAAACAAATATCAAGGAAACTTTTGATCTGAATGCCATGAAATTAGGTATTTTCTGAAAGCAAAGGATATATTCTTTCATTTAAAAGTAAAACTGGATGGTGTAAATGACTCAACATTTTTTTCAGGAGGTAAAATGTGAAAAAATAATGAAAATTTTGCATTTTTTCTAGTTCTAAACAAAAATTTT
The DNA here is from genome assembly GCA_964036315.1 of Acanthosepion esculentum. Classification (NCBI taxonomy): domain Eukaryota; kingdom Metazoa; phylum Mollusca; class Cephalopoda; order Sepiida; family Sepiidae; genus Acanthosepion; species Acanthosepion esculentum. The sequence continues at coordinate 33,150,850 of OZ038502.1, forward strand.
CCCCATTAATGGGAAATTAACCATTTTGGGGGGGAAATCAGAAAGCCTAAATAAACTATTTCAGGCATAAAATTGAGAGTTTTGAAATAAATCAACATTCCTAGGGGGTCAAAATGCGAAAAAGTCCATTGGTAATTTTCAATTATATGACTGCCAGGGGTTAAAAAAAATTGACACCCGGCCACGGAAATCTTTAGTAACAGGCAAAAGATTTATCTGCAATTCCTGACCAACAGAAACCAAGAGTTTTTTTGTTTTTTTTTACAAAAAATAGCAGCGATAAGGAAATTAAACCAAATTAACTATGACATCTCTGGGTTAAAGGTCAGCCAGCTAGTAATAAAAGTTTAGAACAAGTTGTAATAAAACCCACCACTCCCAGATAAGAGCAAAGAGTGAAAAAAAAAAAAAGGGTCAACATTAGTAGGGCTTGATATAACCTATGTTTGAACAATGGCTTGATGTGTTTTATTTTGTTTTTAACACCCCGTGACAACAACTTAGCAGACGACATTGTTTTTTTTCATATTTCCCATCACCGGGCCATTTAGCTGTTCCTTTTATTCAATGATGTTCACACCAAATTAAGGAGAAACAGATGATGTTTGAATGATATTATTTTGAAATGAAAATAAATATTTTTTCATAAAAAAATGATTTTTCTCAGAAAATTGGGCATAATTTCTTAATGCTAATCGCTGAGTGACATTTTCCACATCCAAATTGAAGATTAATTAACAGTGAATAATTCCATGTGCAAACAATCGCCGTCTGGATCCTATAACGTCACCCAAAAAGGTCCAGAAGTTTACTGATTGATCAAAAACTTGTTGCGCATAATTGTGTTTTTCACAGTCAGTTTCCATTATTTCATCTTCATGTTGTCATTTTCAGACAGCCAAGTCATCAAGGATTCAGGAAAACAGTTTGGCACAGGTTTGCTTTAAGAACTTTACATTCTATGAGGTGTTTAAAATGTTACTGACAAATATTTTGTTTACGTGCCATGTTGGATTTTCCTATATGACAAAAACAAGGCTTTTAAATAGCCGTGGTTTGAGAAACAAAGAATTGGCTCTTCTTTTATAATATAGATTTGAATAAGGATAAAAATCTTTGTTTAGAGAGAAAAAAAACTGTTCACTGTGAAAATAGAAACCAAATTTTATACTTTAACAACATAAAATAGGGTTTTGTACTACACTCTCAAAATAACAATTTGATTGAATAGATTACATCTTTAGTCATTGTATTTTTGTACTGGTAATTCCTGCATAGTTTATCAAATGTCATGGTAAATAGGGATCAGGAAATTGAAAAACAAATTAAAATTAATGATATCTTGAAAGTTGTTTTAAAAATTTGCAGCCAAATTATTTAATGTATTGGATAATTGTAAGTCAAATAATTTGACATTTGTTCTTTCATTCATAAAGAAGCAATTCAAGAAAAATTCTCATACATAGAAAAATACTGGGATGAGGCTATGGAGGAAACCAGTAGCATTCATGAGTGAGCTGGTATATTGACTGACGCACATAGGCAAGTCATGATGACTCACACTGACAGCATAAAGCAACAAAGCCACAAGTTGACAGATTAGTTCATTTCTCTTTTTTTATTCCTTTGAACCAGACAAAAATAATTGTGAATGAAATGAAAATAAGTGGGAAGCAATATTTTATCCTTTTTCTTTCCTCCTTGACTCAACTAATTTGTATGACTTCCTTTCACAAGCACATTCCTTGGAAAAAGCTCTGTATCATTTAGCTGGAGATGTTTATCCTAAAGATGATATTTAAAATAAATAAATTAAATTTTAAAAATTAATTTCATTGGATGAAATAATGTTTTTTAACATTTGTATCATCGGCTTCATTTTTAAAACTTTTTCCACATATATAATAATTTTTTAAAATTATAACATATCGAAAATAAACTGGAAGAAACATTTATCAGAACATGAATGGTATTTGTTCTTCAGTTAGTACAAACATTGTGGGAAGGGAAGTGTTTTTTTTTTTCATCTAAATACTTGGTTGCAAGATATACTATAGACTAGTACGAGAAACTGTTTCTTTAATCAATTTTAAAATTGAAGGAAACAAATATTGAAAAAATAAACTAATGAAAAATTTACAGTGTAAAATAACTTTTAAAATCATGTACATTGGTTATTTTTCCTTCTGGCTAAAAATGCTTTTTATAGCAAAACGTTTACATGGACAAGTACACTCACATGCCATAATTATACTGAGTTCTCCATTGTAGAGAAAGAAAAAACTGACTTCAAAATAACTGGATGTATTGACATTGATTGTGAAGAGCAACCTTTTATCAGCTGTTAGCCTTATAGCCCTACCTAAAGGACTATGGCACACTGATCAACATAATAAAGATAAACTATTTGCTTCATAATCTATTTACATTATTAACAATCATTGATATCTACTGCTTCTGTGAAACAATAGCTGTGATCTGGACAGCCACATAGGAGAGAATGGTAAATGATTTTATCTCAGTCTTAAGTGTTGTGTTTTTTATGACCAGTAGAGGAGTCTGTGAAGTGTGATCTTCAGGACAGCCATCCACTTGAACAAAAGGGAATAAATAATGAATAAATGAAAACTTTTCCACTCTAGTGACAGAGATGTTGGAGCTTTCCATTTGCAGGCTGATATAAAATCTCACAGTTGAGACTGAGGGGTAATTCCATGTCAAATCACACAGAAAAAAAATGTCACCCTTACCTCTTCAATTTTTCTGAAATTTTGTCCATGTGTTGACTATGTTAAAGTAAGACAATCCCCAAAATTTGAACTTCTAATTCCAAAAATTGGCTGAATTATTAAAATCTTTAGTTTCTGCAGTTTTAGGTCACACAAAAAATATATTTCAATTTTTGACTGTAAAATTAGTTCTAGTTTCCTTACTCTTAAAAATTGGTTCAGAAAAGCTTTTTGGCCTGTGTACTCCAAAAATGCTATAAAAAAAAAAACTCAAAATTAACCAATTTTAAGTTATTAATGATTTCTGATTTTTTTTCTTATCAATAGGAGAGAGAATCCCCATGTGGCAGTGCATCTATGACAAAATTTATTATCATTATTATTATATTATATATATTGAACATTATTTGTACCAAAAAGTTTGGTTATTTCTTAGTTTGCTCAGAATAGAAGCTACAACATTAGTTAAAATTTTGCACTTTTATGTTTTAAGTGTTTCTCTTTAGCCATTAAATAGGGTCTCTAAGGACGCAAAATAACTGTCAGAATAGACAGGATTATGTTGGTAGTTGGATATATTTAAAATAATATAGAAACAATACATTTCCCTTGTATCAATCATTACCTGCAAAATTCTGTCAATATACAAAGCTCAATATCAGCACCACATTTCATTATGAAATTGAAAATGAGAGAGTAACAAAATAACAATATACAAAAAAAAAGACCAGATAAAGCAAACATGTTTATCTACAAAAAGTATTTACAGAAGTTTAAAATACAGTATTGAAATATAAAAATAGCACCATCAACACAATTAAAACATTTTTTAATAGAGAATAATGCAAATGTGAATATTATACAAGAAATTTTCATTTTATTAATTTTCAATCTCTAAAGCATTAAGAACACTTCTTCAATTTGAATAATTCTTTCATTATTATAAACATGAAAGAAATATTAAAAATATGTATATAAGTTATATGAGATAAAAATTATTGTGGAATTATGTAAATATGCAAATATCTTTAATAATGAAATAACATTGGTATTAGGACCAAATATTATTCCTTCATTTACCAATTTTTAATTATTTTCAATTGAATAAAATGCACTTTTTGTTTAAAAATTGTCAACAGGAAATAAAATACATCAGTGATTTATATACAAATAATATGTGTAGAATCCTAAAAAATGAATCAAGCTGTCCTTGATTGGAAACTTGTAAATGCTGCTACTGTCTTAACAAAATCCTCATCTGAAAGATCTTCCAGTAGCAGTTTCTGATTTTGGAGGTGAAATTTCACATAAAACTTTAATTTAGTGGTACAAAGCAAATGTCATTCCTTGAAGGCCAGTTAAATGTTTTGCTCAGACCATGTGGATGTAAAAATTGGGTTTCAACATCACCATGTTCTGTACTTAACTAAGCCAATCCACCAAACAGAATCATAAACACAGTTTAGATATGAAGATACATTTGGTACAATCAAGTTTGGTTCATCTTTACAAAAAGTCAAATGTATATAGTACATCTTCATCTTTATTTGTGAGGTTGTGAGAAATTTTTGTCATTGATATTGGAATGAAATGATGACTGCTCCTTGTTCCAGGAACAATCTTACCCATTTCAAAGCATCCCATCAGTTGATCTCAAACAGCCAACATATGAGACTGCTCAATGTTAAAAACTTGAATCCTGGGAAAATCTATCTTACAAACATCTAAGAATGCCTTATAATCAAGGATTCTTTAATGGCATCTGTAGACTTTTTTTGGCAACATCTCTCTTAACAAAACCTCCAATTCCATCACATGGTGACTTGCCATGACTTGTTGCAAAGAAAATTCACTTGGTGTCAAGTTGGAAATCCTGCTTATGGTGACATTAATTAATGAGATTTTTGTATTGCCCAGCACAACCATCAGAAAAATAATAGTACCGGGATATTTGTTAATGTACTCAGTTGTCAATCTTTGTACTTCATAAACAAAAGCTGAGTCATGGTTGTTATCATCTAAAATAAAACACAGAGAATCATGGGAGAGAACACCATGACTATTAATGAAGTAAATGACTACTGGATGTATAGTGTAATACATTTTATTCCAATGATACCCTTGAACCAGATCCTGAATTGTAAATTGATAGTTTTCTGAGAAATAACCTAGAATAATGGCTTCATTTCTTGCTAAATCTTCTTTCTTCATTTTTTGGAATTTAGCCTGACATTTTGCTACATATGAGTGTTTAGTTTAAGCATCAATTGCCTTAACCAGAATCTGTTTGTATTCCTCACATGTTGTTATTATTATTATTATCAAAGTGGAGTGGTCACTTGATTGCCATTGTGAATAATGGAATTCAGTGTCAGGCTCAAATTCCTGAAGCTCTCCATCCATGAACTCCATTAGGGCATTTTTCACAGCGATGCATCATGCATACTGTTTGATGGGTCACATACTACCTTGCTGACTAAATTTTTGTACGTTATGTCCCAGTTGATTGCATCCACCTAAAGAACTGCATTCTGGTGGTGTATACAAACACACACTGAATGAGTACCATTTGAGCCGCCAGTGACACACCATTTTGGGTAAAAAGAGTAGAACTTTGAAAATCCCATCTTCACATCAAGATGTCTTTCTTTAAAAGCAGCATATAGCTCTTTTAAGTTGCACAAAACCAGTTGTTTTTGTTTGTACCGTTTGGTCTTTATGGTCTTTACTACCAGATAACTACTGGCTAAAATCATCATCATTATATCAGCTGATTGTATCCTGTGACAATGATTTGCTTCTCTTTGGATTTGGGATTGCTAGTATATCTTTTGTCTTCTTCAAATCTTGAGCTGTATGAATGAGGTATTCAGAAATATTGAAGTAGTTAGCACAAAATGAGCGAGACCATGATTAAAGTACAAGAGTCAAGATTTATACCTTTTCAGGATATGATGCAGTCTTCAGCTTCTCAATCATAGCTGTATGCAATTGATCCAGTTCATCAGCTTTTGAACAATTATCATTATTTGAAGTGCATGATTCTTCAGAAAGTTTAGCTTTTTCAACATTGTAAGCATGCAAAAAGCCATCTTTCAATTTGTTCATAACTTTAGTTAGCTTGGATTTTGCAGAGGTTCACAATTCTTAGAAACATTACTGGAATTCTTAGAAAAAAGTTAGTCCATTATGTGAGGTGGTTAAGAATAAATGAACTACAAATGTATTGGCTACAAGGCCTTTTTGTCTTCCTCTTCAGGCCTTGTAGCCAACACAGGTGTAGTTCCTTCACCCCTAACCGCAAGAGCTGTTAGGTAGACAGACGTGTCAAGAAACACTCAAATCAAGATATTATTTCCAAAAAAGTATTTCTATTCTACTCTGGCAGTTAGTTTGCTCAATATAGACTTTATTCAATGGCTGAACAGAAACACTTAAAACTAATGTTGTAGCTTCTATTCTGAGCAAACTAAGAAATAACCAAACTTTTTGGTACAAATAATGTTCAATATATGTAATATAATAATAAAAAAAAAATTTGTCATAGATGCACTGCCACATGAGGATTCTCTCTCCTATTGATTTTTCTAAGAAAAAAATCAGAAATCATTAATAACTTAAAATTAGTTAATCTTGAGTTTTTTGATAGCATGTTTCAAGTACACAGGCCAAAAAGCTTTTCTGAGCCAATTTTTAAGAGTAGGGAAACTCTAGAACTAATTTTACAGTAAAAAATTGAAATATATTTTTTTGTGTGACTCTAAAACTGCGGAAACTAAAAAGTTAAACAATTCAGACAATTTTTGGAATTATGAGTTCAAATTTTGGGGATTGTCTTACTTTAACATAGTCAACACATGGACAAAATTTCAGAAAAATTGAAGAGATAAGGGTGACATGCCCTGGATGATTTGACATGGAATGACCCTGAGGGTAGTTTTGGGCCACCTGTTGGTGAGGGACTGCCCATTACCTGGTGCACACTGTCCATTGAGAGAGGGTTCCAAAGCCATGTGTTGTGATGTAACCATAGGCTGCAGGGGTGGTAGGAGAGAGTCAGAAAAACTTCTGCTACATAAATTTTTTCCCTTATGTAGCAGAAGTTGTTCCAAGTGTCACCTAACTACCCACCCAGCTCATGCAAGAGAATCCATGGAATAAACAACTGAATATATGGGAAACAGTATTTGTGATTTTCATTTCTTACCATAGCTACTTATTTTCACCTTTATTTTCCTTGTGAACATGTAATGGACCTTTTCCAGTTTTTGTACACACAGATGCAGATGAAATTAGACACAATATATGGAATTATTTGTCTGGTCAATGAAAAGCTGAGAAAGAGCTTCATTGTATATTTACACTTATATCTTAATTCATCCTATATGATTTTCAGAGGTTTGAAGGAGATAAATAGGGTTAGGTTTGAAGAATACTCTAATTATTCTACTGAATCCATTATTTAGCAGACTTCTCAAATTCTATGAATAAAACATTATAAAATATCTTACCAGATGGATTATAACACTCCTACTAATTGTAGTATTTTTAATACCATGTTAAATTAAAAAAATGTGTGATTTTGCATAAATGATGATTTTTATTTGGCTTAAAATCTATCTTCTTTTTGAGTTAAGTGTGGTGCAACAAGCTCTGCAATTTGATATTTTGGATAGAGTCAACTATCCTCAACTTTATTACTGAATCGTACCTACAGATTTACTATAAAACAATCTATTTTCAAATTTTTCATTACTCAGAAATAAAATAATTATTATTATGAAGTTTTCTTTCAGAGATTCTACAAAACATTGAAATACGATAGCATGATTACAATTTGGTTGTATTTGTATATAAACACAATTTGTGAATATATACAATTAGGAAAAGCATGTTAGCCTAGGGAATAATGAATTGGAGTCATTCTTCATTAAATCTTCCATAATTTAATGGCCTTGCTATAAATTTAACAATAAATTAAGACAGTAGTTGAACACTAGATGATGGTTTGGTTTGTTGTGTTTTATGGCATATCAACCTCAATGGGTTATTTAATGCTGACAACATTTTTTTCCTGGTAATATTTTGTTTCATCAAAAATCTATTTCTGGTAATATTTTTTCCTCAAAAATGTATAGCTGGTAATATTATTTTAAAACATGTATTGCTGGTAATATTTTTTTCAAAAATGTATTTGCTGGTAGTATTTTTTTTCAAAAATATATGGCTGGTAATATTTTTTTTTTCTTCAAAAATTTATTTCTGGTATTAAAACCTATTTTTACACTTTTATAATGCTTTTTACCTCAGTTTTGGGGTTAACTATTTGCCCATAGCTGGGGCCCTAACAGATGCTACTACCTGGGAACACCAGCAATTAAGAGGTTGGTTACACGCTCCTCAAAACCTCTTGATCAGAGGCCTTGCTGCTGGATGTATTTTATCATCTTACCCTGGACGCGGATGTAGTTAATCGTTATAGCCAGGACGGACTAGATGATGGACTCATTCATTCTCTACTTATTAACCATCTGCATTAATAAATCCCTATTTAAACCCATTTGTTTATATTTTTTTACTTAGATATTTTATGATATGTATAATACTTCTTACACCTTCCCAGTACACATTGACTAACAGTACAAGCTATATTACTACCTAAGGATCCAAAATTCTGTTGTTCAATGTCATTAAATAAAACTTAAGTTTGAAATATCATTATAAAACCAGTATCTACCCACCAACAATTTAATATTACTTTTTTCCCTTGTACTAAACTGAACAGCAAAGAGCAGAGACTAAAAAAAAATTAATTTTTTTCACAAAAAAAGTCTGTAAAGTATTTGAACATTAACGATAATATATTTTCATCAAGTATTTAGAAATGGCTAAGTCACTATTTAAAAGTGTAGATAATATTTCTGTTTTGTATAATATTAATAGTTATAATATTGTTTTTCATTTGTAAATTGCAAAGATACACCATGGAATTTCCACAAGTCCCATTGTTTGAAGACTGTACAGATGTATGGAATTCAAATTAGAAAATTATAGCAAAATAATCATACTTCAATAAAGCCGCTCTTAACTAGTCTAGAAGCAGTAATCAATGGTCAGAATTCTTTAATAAACAACTTTTTTTGTTTTTTTAAATAAGATGTGACATCAAAAAGAGAAAGAGGAGTTGAGCATTAATCCGTCTGCTGTCCTTGAAAAGAGGAAATCTACCCTTAAATTGCTTTTCACTTTCTCACAAATTAGTTTGACATCTAGCACCATCTCTTTGAAGTAATGCTTTACAGCAGCAGCAACAGTGATATCCAGGTTTTTTTATCTTCCTAACCATCAAGTGACATCCCTAGTATTAATGATAGTCTTCTATCTTAGTATGGAAGACAAAAAAACAAACTTTGTATGAATTTCACTGAAGCACAAGATCAATCCAGAACTGATAAAGTGACTGCAAAATTGTTCTAGAGCATTATAACAGTTATCTTGCATTTTTGTTCTTAAGCAGATGCATCACTTACATACTTTATTTTTTTTCTGTTGATGACTATACTTAAGCCATTATAATATTTACAAAATACAAGCAAAACTTTTTGGCTATTATTATTGACTAACAAGTAAAGAAAGGTCACCACTTTCTAAAAGACAAGCTTTTAGCCAGGTAAATTATTTGAAAGTGAGGAAGGACTTCCTTTATCTATAATATATGCTTGTTTTTAATATCAGTGCTTTTATATGTGAAACTTCAGGCTTTTATTTTAAGAAAAAATTAGTTGTTCTTATACTGTGAAAAGTCAAAAAAAATCATTCTAACAAATATCAACTACTCAAATCATAATTTATAGAAGTAAATATAGCAATTATTTTATGAAGTAGATAAAAATATACAGTTACTGACATTCTGGGTTTGATATATCAAAGTTTTAACACATTCCATAACAAGAGTAATTGTTGAAAAATGCTGGAAAAGAAAATCAGCTTGTACAACTCATTTTTTAAAAATATTTTTTGTGATAATCAAAATTAATTAGATTACTAAAATGTTAAGAATGTAATAAAATAAGACATTTTTTTTGCTTCTTTGGGCAGTTCAAATGAATATGAGAAACTGAACTTAAACTCAATCTTCTGTTATAGGCTATGTACTTACAGGACATGGGTGATCAAAGCTCTTCACAATTTGCTGTCTTTTACCACTAGACCATCCCTATCTGTCCTTGTTCTATCATCCATTCACCCAAACTCATTAAGTAGATTACTCACTGTTCCTCCTTGCTTTCAGTATGGCCTTTCTTCATTATATATCACAGAAATTTCAGGTGTCTCTAATTGTTAACAGTAGTTTCTTTCTAATTCCTATTATCCTTGAAACTTCATTACTCCCATGTTTTGTACATGATATTCTCAGCATTTGTTGGTAGAACCATATCTCTGTTGATTCAAGTCTCTTCTTCATCTGTAAGATTTCCTGGCATTCACGGCCATATAGGAGATTAGATATATATTCAGTACTTTTCTTTGTTTTAAGGACATTTTCATATCTCTTAATACTTTGTTTAATTACAGAAAGGCACCTTTCTCTATTCCTATGCATTTTTTGACTTCTGTTACACTTTCTTTTGTCTGTTAATACACAACCCAGATAGTTAAATTTCTGTATCTGTATGGTTTTGACATCCTTAATATGTAGCTTGCATCTTTGGCTATCTCTTTTGCTGAGAACCATGCATTCTATTGTCTTGGAGTTAATGGTTAGTCCTTACGTCTTGCTTTCTTTTGATACTTTGTCTAATAGTTTTTTTTTCAGTTTTCTTTCCGAGTTTGCCTTCAACACTGTTACCTGCATCTTATGTTAAGATCAAGTCTGTCAATAACAAATCCTGGTAGGTTTTCCAGTTTGCTTAAGATTGTCTTTCTATACAAATGAAATCAAATAAATCCAGTGAAAAAACACATCCTTGACATATGCTTCTATTTTTGTATATTCACTAAACTCATTCTGTTTGCATGCAAACTGTTTGTTCCCAGTAAAGGTTATAAATAATTATTACTTGAATAGCTTTTCTGTGTAAATCAAACTTTTCTAATATTTCATGTAGAATTTTGTACTGTATATTACCCTACTTTACTTACTGTACTTGTTGCGGCATTCAGCCAGGATTGGTTGAGCTAGCTCCATCAAATAAATTTGATCCATCCTGAACAAAAGCTGACCATTGAGTTAGCAAGAGCTAACCAATTGAGATTCCAGTTCTTTACAAAGAGCATGGCCAAACCACAGAAGTCATCTTGTGAGCAGAGCTTGTTGGTGAGAGCCAATTTTGCAGCAAGTGCGGGGAATTCAGCATAGGCAGACCTTGGCCATAGAAAGAAATTGTCCTGACTAGAGCCTGGTAGATACAAACCTTCATATTGATTTTGTTTGTTTGATTTTGACATCCCCAATTTGTAGCCTGTACCTTGTTTTTTTCTTTTGCTGACAACCATACTTTCTATCTTCTTACAATTGATGGTTAGTACTTTCTTCCTTCTTTTCTTTACTACCATCTTCCTTAAGATGGTTTCACTGTAACATTTGAATAAATATGGTGAAAAGGCACTTGTCATATGCTCTTTTCTATATTTGTGCATTTACTGAATTCATTTTTTATCTGTATGCAAGTGGTTTGCTCCCAGTATAAGTTCTGGTTTATTCTAATATCTTTCCCAAATAAATCAAATCTTTGCAGACGTTCAAAAGAGATACTTGTACCATACTTTTTCAAATGCTTATCGCAATGATATTTCTTGGGAGTCCTTTTGATAGTTTTTATTTTTTGTCCTACATGGCTGCTAACCACCCTCCTTGCATCCAATGATGGAGGGTAGGGAGCCAGTTTAGTCACTGACTACCTGACAAATTCAGACTAAACAGAAATTTTTAAAGGTCGTTTGGAGAAAGTTATTCTTTCTCTGTCTTTGGTGAAACTTTATCATATATCTCATATTTTGTTTTCTCATGAAAAAGAATTTCTATTTAGTCAATGAAAAGCATTTATTTTCATTTATTTGTTTTCACTTAGTCTAAAAAGACTAGACATTGTCAAGTTTTTATTAAGACATAACCAAATTATGAGGTGAAGTAAAAATAACATAAAAAAATATCTTAGAAATTAGCCTTATACTGCAGAACCTAATGGATTTTATATTTGCTTTTGGTGAATGTGATTGGCTCATGTTTGAAATCTGCTTGGTGTCTAGATTATATTCAAATCAGTTAAATATTTTCTAGGTGAATAGTGTGGACAAAGCATAAAACTTAGTAACCAGTTATACTTTATTGAATCTTTCAAATAAAAAGACTATTTAATATGAAAAGATACATTTACAAAAATCTACTTACAAAAACTTTGTAAAATTTTAAATAAATTACAGTTGTAAATTTTACTATCATACCATAATTTTGCTTGTTCTTCTACTAGTAAGTTAGCACGTGTTATGCCCTGTCATTACGACAGATATATAATGGACCATTCCATTTTGATTTGGAGAAAAGACTGTTTGGTTTTAGTGAAAAAAAGAGAAGATAGCAGAGGTGATAACACTCTTATGTATTTAATGTCTGTGCCAGTGAAATGGAAAACCATGTCAATTTTTAATCTTTTTCATTTGTACCCTCTTACTGTTTTAGATAATGACCTGCATTCATATTTGTATGTTTTTGTTAAAGTTATTATGCTCAAATATTTAACAATGCAATAGGGGGATTTCTACAGGTATTTTGTAGTTATGGAAATTATAAGGAGCTTATATAATCATTAAGAATTATGATTCTGTCAATATCCCTGTGATGAGGTATTATGATTACTTGTATTATTTACATTATTCAAACTGTTATCCTCATCGGTGGATGAAATAAAGGGTTCGGTTTGAAATTCCAAACACCCGAAGAAGGCTGAAGCGTACAATGGCCAAAACGTTGTGAATATGGCAATGAAGATGAGGATAATAGTCCAAATAATATAAATAATACAAGGAATTATGATTCATCAGAAAATTCATATGGGAAATCTGATATTTTTAAAGGTACTGCTAGTTATCATTAATTTACTATTAAGCTCAGATCAATTTGCAATATTCATGCATATTGGATCTATAATAGAACACTTTTAGTTTAGTTTCAAGCTTTTCTTTGTCAATCATAGGATATGCTTCAGTGATCAGTATTATCTCTTCTGCAGGCAGTTTATTCTTAAAACTTGTGATGCTTTTTTTGTTAAACAATTTAGCAGTTACTAAGTGTTTAGTGGAAGAATATCTGTCCATTATATAAACACATCTGCAGTTACACACTTACTTTGCTTCTGCATTGAGTATCTCTGATAGATTTTCACAGTACTTCGAGTTTCTTATTTCTAAAATAGCAGTTTTGAAATGTGTTATATATTCATTGACTTTAAACACACTAATTTCTCGAGATTGCATTTGATTGTAAATTACTTCAACATGAGGCATAATCTGATGAAAAAGCTCTAACCAAAACATGAAATTATCATCATTCAGGTCTTGTAAAATTCCTGTTGCTTCTGCAATGGTTTGTTCTGCATTTGATGTTCATTGAATTTCAGTAAGGTAGCTTTATAAGGTTGCAAATTTTCATGAACTCTGTTGATAGTCTGTATGTTAAAGTTTCACCTTGTAGAGGATGGACATAGAATGCTGACATCCATATGCTTCTTAAGAATGGATACACATTGTGGTGATCTTGAGAAGAATGTTGGAATAGCCACAATGTTAGAGAAAAATATTCTTGTGTTCCATGTAATACTTGGTGCATTTCTCATTAACAGTGAATGAAATATGTACTACTATAAATTGCTTTTATTTTTGTTTGATCTCCTTTTTTGCATTTCATGACATTTGCACCATCAAATGTCTGAGCTATCAGTTTCTGTTCATTTCCTTGAAGAACTATGTCAAGCTACATCCTTATGCGATAGTCCTTTTAAGGGCTGACAAGCTACAACATCCTTATGTGATAATCCTTTTAAGGGCTGACAAGCTACATCCTTATGCGATAGTCCTTTTAAGGGCTGACAAGCTACATCCTTATGCGATAGTCCTTTTAAGGGCTGACAAGCTACATCCTTATGCGATAGTCCTTTTAAGGGCTGACAAGCTACATCCTTATGCGATAGTCCTTTTAAGGGCTGACAAGCTACATCCTTATGCGATAGTCCTTTTAAGGGCTGACAAGCTACATCCTTATGCGATAGTCCTTTTAAGGGCTGACAAGCTACATCCTTATGCGATAGTCCTTTTAAGGGCTGACAAGCTACATCCTTATGCGATAGTCCTTTTAAGGGCTGACAAGCTACATCCTTATGCGATAATCCTTTTAAGGGCTGACAAGCTACATCCTTATGCGATAATCCTTTTAAGGGCTGACAAGCTACATCCTTATGCGATAGTCCTTTTAAGGGCTGACAAGCTACATTCTTATGCGATAATCCTTTTAAGAACTACCAGACCACATTCTTATGTGATAGTCCTTCTAAGGACTGTCTAGCTACATACCTATGCGATAGTCTTTCTAGGTAGTACCAAGCTGCATCCCTCGTGACCGTCACCCTAAGGAAAAACAGGCTACCTCAGCACTGCTTTGCCTGCCTCTGGTCTGCCGCCCCGAAACAAGACGATCTTTTGATTGGCACTCCCCGATTTCATATCAGATTACTCAAAACAATACCTGTACATACTTTTGCCAAATTGTTGAATAAAATTTGGCTTAGATTTTAAAACCCTCGCCTTTGTTATCCTTGCTTCGATCGTATTATACTACATAAATTTTTCTGCTTGCAGGGTTAACAGCACCTGCTTGACATCCCGCAACAAGTGGTGACCCCAATGTGATATTTACAATCGATCAAGATGGGAACAGAACTCTCCCATAAACGTAGTGATGCCTCCCTCGAACCTACCTACATACAACCACCAAAACTGGTTTCTGCAGTTGGAAGCAATCTTTTTGGTACAGAGGATAACATCACAACAAACCAAATTTGCCAACATGGTGCAAGTCTTGCCACCGTCAGTGGTTGACGAAGTGGCTGACATTCTGGAAAATGTACCCGAGCAGGATCGATATACTCGGCTAAAGGACGCAATCTTAAAACGCACTGGCCGTTCAGACGATGAGCTACTCCGGGAACTTTTCACCCACATTACCAGGGGCAACAGAACACCCTCACAGCTTCTACGCTTCATGAGAAGCCGACTGGGAAAGCATTCAATGGCCGAATCCATCCAACATGAACTGTGGATGGACAAGCTACCTACCACAATAACGCAGATATTGGCACCAATCACAGAAAACACACCACTGGACCAGTTATCCAACTTTGCCACAACGCTGCTACCATTAAATCTTGTACGCCAATTTAATCCACACATCCCAAACGAACAACCTCATCTTTCAAACAAAACTACCAGGCCAGCAAACAGGTTGACGGGATGACAAACCCAACTCAACGTGGAGCATTGGAAAAAAGAGCAAACGCTAAACACTACCGACGTTTCTTCCAGGACGTGCCCAACTCTGACCTACTAGAGAAATGCACAGCACCCTGACGACAACACAAGCACATTTCATCGAATCATGCATCTCAACCACACTTAGACACATTTTCTTTTCAGTGCACAAGAACAATTTTCAAAACTTTTTACATAAGTTTGCTTTCTACAACTTTTTATTCTGAGAGGGGGTATGTTGGAGTTAGCTCCTCCTCAGTTCTTTAATCTTTCAACAGCGGTCCCTCTCCCCTGGCTATAAATACTGGCTGACCCTTATCTCTCTCTCTCTCTTTTTGGACTCAGGCCTTGGGCCACCACCACGCATGGAGATGAGGTAAAAATCTCTATTTTTTGACTTAGGCCTTGGGCCACCACAGCGCATGGAGACAAGGTAAAATCTCTCTTTTTTCCACTTGGGCCAATATGTGACCTCTCACAGATACAGCGTTTCCCAAATTCTGGGAACATGATAAGAACAATACATGTACGTACGAACACTCACAACACACACACATAATTTCTCCATACAAACACTATGTAACTGTTCATGTCTTTGTGTAACTTGTTATTAATATATATTTGTTTACACATGTATATCGGTCTTGTTTGTTTTTTTTGGACTTAATTAAAGTCCAACATTCTCATGTAGCTGGACCGGCTAGCAGGAAATTTTAACCTTCTGATATCTCTTCACATCTTCATCCCAGCGGTCTGCTACATAATGGAGCCAGGGGAGAGAGACCCCTGTTGAAGGATTAAAGAACTGAGGAGGAGCTAACTCCGACACATTACTTTATGTAGTCAACCTTTGAGAAATGTAATAATATACGAGCCAAACAAGTGCTATAAATAAGAAAAAATAAAAAAAAGAGTTTTGCAGCATTCACAATGTTTAAAAGTCAAATTCACTTTGTTTTTTTGGGGGTTTTTTATTAAAAGGACACCCACTTTCAGAGGATCAACTAGATTGTCTTAAAAAATAGTTTCGTTAAATAAAATTTTTACTTAATGAAACTATTTTTTTAAGTTGGTTCTTAGTCAAAAAAATTTTCATAATTGGCCAACGTCATGATGCCGTTTATAGAAGGATTTATACATGATGTATAAAGGACATTTTCTGTCCATGTATATGTAACATTAAAATTTAAAATTAATGTAAAAATAATTCACATGACAAGCTATGGGAATTAGAACAAATAAATGATAAAATGTTTTTATAAAATGAGAACATTATAAAAAAAGGGAAATAATCAAGGAGTGACAAGAGAAAATTACATAACTTTTAAAGACATGTCACCAATTCAGTTGTTGCTATTGATCTACTGTTGTGTATCAGCAGAATAACAACAATTTTGTAGATTTTAAAAAATGCTGAGAAATATTACTTCATATATTTTTCAGACAAATTTACTTGTTTTCTATATATTTTAGCTGATTCACTCATTGTATTATTGAGTGACTTTCTGAATGAAGTCTTGATTATTTCATATACTTTTTCACATTTCAGATTGTTATCTTTATCTTTGTTGTTTTTAACACAATGTCAGACAATTAATTCTTTGGCCTTCTACTGACTGTTTTTTTTTAGATTGAATCTTGTCATTATCCCATATGATATTTTAAATATATTTTGGCCAATATATTCTTTGATATTCCTCAGATGTATGTTGTATTTTTAGTGTCTTTTTTATAAATTTTGATATCTTTAACTAAAAATAAAATATTACTATCAAAGAGAACCACAAGACCAAGTAGAAAGCCTGAAAAGTAAAATCAATGTTAGAAGTCAAGAGTGGAATCTGATAACTTGGTGCATCCTACAGGAAGAAGCATCTAACAGGTATATTTACACCCCCACTCCCACTAAGGCAGGATGTGACACAGGGTCGTTTTAATGTGGAGAGTGCTATATACATACACATATGTATGGGCCAAGGACAAATATTTTTGCCCAGTCCTGTGAACACTGTCAAACTGACATTGATATTACACTGACTCTTCCTCTTTTACTGCAATGAGGGAGATGCTGCTGCAGAGTTGGAATCCCCGGCAATGAGCAAGTTCTCCCATCTAAAATGAGGAAAAACGTTTAAATCCACTCCTGGTACAAAGGTTAACTCCTGTACCAGGTATGCATTTAACAGGTTCAAAGTGCCATAGCTGATGATTTTCTAAATAGCTTTTTGCATTTTTAGTTTCCATTAGAAAATTTATGTTAGTCAATGCAGAAATTCCCTTGACAGTTGTTTCTTTTCTGTTTTAGCTAGGATGTGTAATTTCTAATTTAAAGTTATGTACCATCAAACATGGTTTACAGTAGTACACTATAGCTGAGTAAATGCATAGATAACATCTGTGATGTTGAGTTATAAAATATTCTTTTATGGACTTGTATTATCAATGACTTGTATCATCACGTCTTCTAATTTGAATCAATTTATTTCAATTTTTTAAGAAATTTAAAAATACAAATTATGGTTAGGTTTTAGTCTTACTTTTGAAAAATGTTTTTTCTTCTTCAAAAACTGAAAAAAATTTAATTAAATTTCCTAAACGACAATGATAAAATTAATATGCTCAGATAAAAACAATAAATAAAATAATGTAACAATATTTATTAAATTTGTAGGGACAGGTTGGAATTAAATTGGCTTCAAGAAATGATAGACAGGCTTGCGAGAAAGAAATATGATAAATTTTATGCAAGTGACATTTTTAACTTAATCGTTGATAATTCGTTTTGCATAACAAGTTAGGTGAACTGTAGAATGGTAGAAATTGTAGGTTCAGGAAATCTATTAGGCACAACAATTGGTTTGGTTCTAAATTGAAGCTAGAACAGATAAACGTTAGTCAAGTCAAAAGTTTTGGTATTTATGCCACTTTGAAGGTGAACCTGTATTTTCCACCTGTGTCAATGATTATTGATATCAATATCAACATATGTCCAAAAGGCCATCATATTAGCATTGGTACATCCTCTAGCAGGTCTGGAAGTGTGTTTGAAATAAAGTTTCTGTTAACATCTCCTGTAAGATATGCTGGGAGAATATATGAACCTACCAGACAGTCACTTACAATTCCAGCCCACACATTAATCGTAAACTGATGCTGGTGTCTAGCCTGTATTGTACCATGGGGATTCTAATCAGCCCACAATGTTGGTTGTGTAAATTTGTTATTTTATCTCTTCCAAATGTTGCCTCATCTGTAAACAAAACTGAAGAAACAGATCAGCAATTTGCACAATAAACCATCTGCAAAAGTTCTCCCGTGGTGAAAGATCAGTGGGCAAAAGACTCTGCACATGTTGCAAATGATATGGATACAGGAGCTGCTCTTGAAGTACCCTCCATGCGGTACTATGAAATGTATCACATGCTAGGGCCACTTGTTGATATCTGGATTGTCTCCAACAGCTTGTAGAATGTGTTCTTTGTGCTCAGGCATACATGGATCTCGGTCTTCCTCAATACATGCCACAGATCTTGTCTCAGCAACACAACGATAAACAGCAGTAAAGGTTGGATAACTCAGCTGCCTTTGGTGTGGAGATGCAATCTGATACAGCCATGTAGCCTTGTGTTCATATATAAAAATTATATCTGCCTGTTCATTATATGAATATCCTGCCAGTGTTAAACAGAACCCTTCTAACTCTCAGTTAAATCACTACTACATGCATTAAATGTTGAAGACAGACTAGCATAGCTACAAATGTACACGAATGACAAATGTAAATTAGTCTATATGGCAACACAGATCCATCTACTGTAAACTTTATTTAAACTTAATAACTCAAAAATGAAGGATTTGTGGACATGACCTTTGACCTTGTTTTGGTATGAGCAACCCACCCCCAAAATCTGTAGTATTTTTGATACACCCTGTATATTGGAATCGCATTTTTATCAAAAAGCACCTCCAATTGTTAATATTAGAAATAAAATAAGCCAAATTTTTTACTTTAAAAAAATACGCACTGATATGAATTGTTACAATAAAAAATAAAACTTTCTTTACTTTATTTGTCATTTATTTTTAAACTAAACGTTCAAAATGTCACATAGCAAAATAATTTTTTAATTCCATTTTGGTTTGCTCATCCAATCCAATGAAGCTTCTTTATAACATTGCTTCCATAACGCAACAAAGGAAATTGTAAAAAGTTTAAAAAAAACAAACAAACAAAAAAAACAAACTAAAAAGGTTTAAAATTAACGTTATCTTTCAAAAAGAAAAGTTTCATAATGCGAAGGTATGATGAATATATACTTCATCTTGTCCTACCTAATTCAAGGAAAAAATCAGATTCTTGGTTTATTTTTTTTAAGGATCTGGGTTAGTTTGAGAATTTTTAGGCACCTCCTTTATTCTCATCGGCAATTATAAGATAAATAAAAATTAACAGTTTAAAAAATGTGTATAAATCTGGCAAAAATACGAACCTTTAAAGTTTTCTTCCACTTTAGCGTCTGAAACGAATTTAAAATTTAAAAGTACTGAATTACCTCACTTAGTTTGCTTTAGGAAGGAATGGCTCAAAAGGGGAAACTATCAAGCAAAAAAACCCTTCCACAAAGACATTTTTCCTGTTTCCATTAATCAATTTAAATCTAGAGAGTAAAAAAAATATATATATATTGCATTTCGTACATTATTTTTCGTTTTATTTCTAATACGAGACTTTTTAAAAAAGCAAGTATGTCCGTCGCCTTTTTTTTTGTTTTAAAAAAATGCTTCTGGCTGGCACTAAACTGGTCCACTCATAAAAAATAAGGATTTTTTTAGAAACCTTTTTTTAGGCCGCAACAGTAAATGGGTAATTTGTTTTTTAAGCCCCGCGCTAAGTATCTAATTACTGTAATAAAAATTTCTGGACTCGTTGTATTTTCCTGAAATTTTTATTAGATACTTAGCGCGGAGCTTAAAAAGCAAATTACTCGTCATTGTCTCTTAAATAACGGACAAAATATATATACACATTTTTAAAGAACTAAATAAAGTACATTTACACGGAATTATGACGATTTGGGAATATTATTATTTAGTGCGGGTGTTAAAAAGCAAATTTACCAAAAATCCAATACAAAAAAGTTTTAAAAATTCAGAAAATTAAAAAAATATGCTGATATCAATGGTTCTTAGCTTAGCACATTTTCAAACTTTTATAACAGTTTTAACTTAAGTGACCAATAACTCTGTAAAAGTCAGGGATCTACTGTATCGATATTATAAACACCCCCCTTCTAAATCGATAACAAATCAATATTTTCAATTCTGAAGTGTTGCGGCTTAAGGGAGGTTTGAAAAATACAAAAATTATTCCCCCCACCCCAGTTTTTTTATGAATAAACCAGTCTAAGTAGTACCTAAAAATTACGATGGTGAATTTACTTATAATTCACCATCGGAATTTAGAATGAAAAAAGTGTGCCCAAACTAACACTCAAACTATGGGAGGTAATTTAGTATTTGTTTGTACAACAATATTTCTAACGCTAAAATAAAAATACCAATTACTTCCATTCAATTAAAAATTGAATTAAAAAGAAATTGGGTTTTTGAGTAATTGTTGTCTCAAGGAGTCCATAAGCGCGTGGTATCCCACTTAAAACTCAGCCTTGTGCCACATTTTGTACGGAAAAATATCTACTCAATAATAATTCATTTCAGAATTAATTATATAATTGTTAGTAATATTCATTAACTAATTTAAATCTGTTCTATGAGTAAATAATAAAAAATGAACTTACCGATATTGCAGAGAAAATATTTTTTGATTCGTCTTCCTTTGGTTAAAAAATAATTTTTATCCCAAATAAAACCCTTTAATGATGATAGAAGACACGGTTACTTTATGTGACCATTCAGTTGACTCAACAGTAAATAAAATAATTTTATATTTTTCTTTTCTAATAAAAAGTCCAACCAGAATCCTTTTTTGTTGTACTCAAGTCAAGGACATTTTGTTGTGGTTCCAAAAATTGGTTGCTTAGTGATGGCTGGTCACGGGACATAACTGAGGGTTGTTTTGTTTTTTTTTTAACTTAATCCACCTTCAATTTTTTTAACCGTTAGGCTCTAATGAAAAAATGCCCCAAACTTGATTTAAATTTTTTTGTATTATCTAAATGTTTATGTCATTAAGAGGAAAGACCAAAGTATTTTTTGAGTATTTTTTTTTAAAAAAAGCACATCCGAAATTTTAGCTAAAAATCTTGTTTTTTTTTTTTGAGTCATCAAAATTCAAAATTGATGGAAAATCAATCATCTTCCATTGTCAATAATATTATGTTATATTTAGTTTTATAAACAAAAGTCGAATTTCCAGTTTAAAAATCTTGTAAAATTCAATTATACTTTTTTCAAAAGTTATTTTAGGAACATTAGAATTTGAAAGAAACATTACTTACTTTTTTATCAGAAAATTTTTTAAGAGAGTCATTCCCAACCGTGGTGCTTGGTTTTGGGCGTGTTTGAGAGGTGTTTAAAAAACTGATGTACGTCAATCTATCGACAACTTACGTCAGGGGAATTTATCGGATGGTAGGACAGAAGTGACATAATTTGTGCTATTTTAAATGAACCTGGTTAGTAGATTTATATAAAAAAAATACTTTCAAATTTTTTTTTGTTACCTTACATTTGAGGGAGAATTCTGGAATAAAAATAATATTTAAATTACGAAAAAATACATTTATAATTCAAATTTTATAAGACAAAAAAAGAGTAACAATATTGTTAAATACACATAAAATTTTATGTTTATGTTTTTAAAATTAAGTTTTATATTACCTCAGTTATGAAATATTTTTCTGAGAATATAAAAATTACATAAAACACCATTACATTTCATAATTGAAACAGGTAATTTAATGAAATGAGATTTATTTCTTTTTATTAATAATTGTTATATGTTTTCTATCAAGGGAAACAACTCTACCTCACGTGACATTATTTCAAAGCTGTGCATCCATATTTTTGTCGGAGACGATTTTTAATACAATTTTGGAATATTAAAAAATTATTTAAAAAATATATTTGCATTGCTGATTTTAATAAGCTTTTAAATTTATGATCTTTGAAAAGTAGATAAAATAATACGAGCATTTGCATTGAGTCACAGTAAGAAAGTTAATTTTAAAATATATAACAGCTTTTTATTATATTATGTTTTTAAAACTGAAAAAAAGAAAAAATTAATGTAAAAATTCATTTTTCATCAAAAAAATATTTTGGCTTCAGATAAAGACTACCTTACTATATATTATTCAGAAAAGCCATTAAAAGCTTTTTTTAATTAAATATTGTCTTAGTTTTATTGGGTTTTGTATTTTTACAATTGAGCTAAAAGTTTGGATAATTTTGTACATTTTTTTTTACCAAATAAATCCATGATTTATATTCTTCAGAGTCTTGTGCATTTAATTAAAAAATATAATTAAAGTCACACCTAAAAGTTTTCAAGTTTTCATAAAATTAAGTAGCAGGCAGGGGGTAACAGATGTAAAAAAAATATTTTTACCATGACTTTCGAAAAAACAAACATTTCTAAAAATAAAATAATTTCATTCATTTGTGAATAAGTTCTGAAGGTTTCATTAAAATCCAACAATTATTTGATTTTTGCAAGATTTTCCAAATCAATGTGTGTTTCTACTGAAAAACAACTAATGCTAAAAATATTACGTGACCGCTGATCTAAAAAAAGATTTTCAACCTAAATTTAAAACATGGAAATGAATAAAAAAATTAAAATAATTGAAAAATACCTTGGTCTTTCCTCTTATTAATAAAATAAACTTTTTTCACAATAAAACTTTGTTTTTATTAACTTTGGGGCCTTTTTCCTTCATTTTATGCAGTTTTTTGGCAAAAAGTTGGACAAGCCTACAGGCATTTATTTTTTTTCTCAAAACTTCAAATTTGGTTTTCAGAATTAAATTTTTATGTAAAGAATTAAGCTGTACAATGTTGAAAATTCTACAAAAAAAAATGTGTAAAAAAAAAATAAAAAAAGATTCAGTAAATGCATGTTTATTTTTAAATAATGCCTGTGACTATTGCTAAAAAAGCAATTTCACATAAGTAATATTGTCTCTGTAAATTTCTTGGGAATTAAATATTTTTTTTACCTAAGTTTACTTTAAAACTGTTTAGTGTTTTCATATAGGTACCTCCACTAATTTAGTATACATAAGGTTTAAAAATAAAATGTATTTTTAAAAATAAAAAAGCTTTCTTGAAGCATTCATTTTAGCTTTAATTGAAAGCTAAAGGATTTAAAATTTACTGTTACCAGTAAGCAAAATACACTGTGGTGTATTTCAAACAGAAATTATATTGATCGGAATCAATTTTTTTTCAGTAAAATCAATAAAAATTGGCTATTTTTGACACATTTGTAAACAAGAGTTAATTCTAGGTTTTAAAAATCTTGCAAAAATAAAACATATATTTCTGAAATGTTATTTAAGGAAAATTAGCAAATTTAAAGTTAAATTAATCTAATTTGAAACAAATATTACTTATAGTATAAAATGTTGTATATAAGCATTTCTTAACTATGGGGTCTTGTTTTTCTGACATGTTAATCAATTTATTGATATCTGATTGACAGCCGAACAGTTTCATAGTTAAGTATGGTGGAGCAGACAATAAAGTTTATAAGGGGAGGACAATCCTTAAAACACGTGATTTTTTTATCATAGATTTATCAGTTTGTATATCCATACTTCAGAAACTCTGCATATAAATCACACATACAAAAACAAATTGAAATTCTTTTAAAAATATTCAGGGTCGTCAGATAAGCTTTACAATATATGATTAGTAAATATAGTTTTACTTAATAACAATATTTCCTAAGAATTATCACATTCAAAATGAATTTTAAAAGATTTAAAAACTTATATTATTCAATTTAAAATTGTAAAAAATGAAAACAAATCTTGTAAAAATTCATTTCTCATTGAAAATTTTTTTTTCTTCAGACAATATTGCCTTTAATATATATTATTCATAAAAGCAATTAAAAGCTTCTCTAATTAGATAATGTCTTAATTTTATTGTGTTTTATATTTTTTGGTTCAGAACAGCTTTTTGGTAAGGCAGGGTCCGATTTTGCAAAAAAAAAATTCAGTGATTTAAATTCTTCAAAGAATTCTACTTTTAACTAATATAGTCACTAAAAATTATGTTGAATTCCTCAAGTTTTCATAAAATTAAGATGTAAAAAAAATATTTTTACCAAGATTTTCTAATAAAAAATTCAACAATAATTTCATTTATGAATAAATTCTGAAAATTTCATTAAAATCCAACAATTATTTGATTTTTGCTAGAATTTCCAAATTAATATGTCTGCCACCACAAAAAGAGGCTAAAATTTGCTATGCTAAAAGTTAGTACAACCAGTGACACAAGAGAAACAAGTTTTTTAATCAAAATTTTGAATGTTCTAAAAAGCAGTAAAAAATTAATTAAATAATCAAAAATACTTTGATCTTTCCTCTTAATAATAACATAACAATTTTGGCAATAAAACTGTTTTCATCACGGTATACTAATTTTTAGTGTTATCTTGGAAGTACCTATATAATCATCATTAAGAATGAAAAAAACCTATAAAACAAATTTTTATTATATATTGAAATAATCTGGGATTCTGGATGAAAACATTTCTGATTATTCTGAATTGACCTCTCCTCTGGTTTTGCCATGAATTTGACTATGGAAATCTTAAGGTGTTAAGTCAACTATATTAGGAAGTTACATTAATATCAATTAGTAATTTGAATTTATTTTACTAAGTGTGGATTTTTTAGTCATTCTGTACTATGTACTGTTGACCAAATCAGGTTGTTTTTTTTACATAAATATTCACTCTTTCTTGAAAATAAATATCTGTTGAGATTATCTTTTCCTTATTGTAATTGATGAATCAATTTCTTACCAATACCATAGGAACTGAGTTTTGATGTTAAAAACATATTTTTTTGTGTAGAAATCCAAAAGTAACAAGGAATAAGAGTTAATTTCACAGTGAACTTTTGTCATTGCTAATAATGATAACTTGTTTCATTTGAACAGGTTTTTTTTCCTTTTTAAATAACCTAATAGTACAGAGGCAGGGTGGAGTAATGGATAGCGGCTTGGATTGAGGAATCGAAGAGCAGAGTTCGAATTCCAGTCAAATCCATTATATTCACTTATGTGTTAATACCCTTGGGAAATGTATGAATCCTCCCCCCCCCCCAGCTATGAGTAAATAGCAGAACAGACCAGGTTCTATAGCCTTGGATGGCAACTGGTCTACCGCAGAAAGAAATGGCAACCTACTGTTGGAAAAAATCTGCCTTGTCAGTCATGTACTGAAAGTTACATGATCGCCTAAGCATGTATGACGCATGGCACATAACTGACTGAATGAACAGTACAGATATTTTGTCAGTGTCTAGGAGAAAAGCATGAACTTTAACCCTTCTGGTGTCCTTGTAAGTCACAAGAAAAAAGAATGACAATGATATTTCAGAAGTTTTCTTTATTTTGAATATTTATATCTCTGCTTTAGTCCCAAGTTGAATTTGCAGTTGAAAATAAATAACATTTTTTTAATCATTTCACCCAATGCAAGGCAACAGAGACACTAGGATGCAAAGGGTTACTGAGTATTACAGAATATAAGAAAAACTACTATTAAGGAGAGAGGACAATAAAAGAACAAGAATTAAGACAGAAGATAATGATTGACATTGCATTTAAATTTTTGAAGATCACAATTGACTGGGAAGCAAGAAGACAGGAGAGAGTTTCATAAGTGTGATAGAAGAAACTTTTAGCATAGAATTTACTTTTTAAATAACCTAATAGTTTAGATACAGATATTTTGTCAGTGTCTATGAGGAAAGCATGAACTTTAACCCTTCTGGTGTCACTGTAAGTCACAAGAAAAAAATAATATTTCAGATGTTTTCTTTATTTTGAATATTTATATCTTTGCTTTAATCTCAATCTAGCCATTTCAACTGTAAAATGATGAAAACTTGCTTCCAATCTAGTACTGTGCTTAAATTCATAAAGTTTAGGTACCATAGCAGAAAGTTCATCAGAACAATTACCATGAAAGTATTTATAGAAAAGGCACAGGGAAAGCTATATGACGGCAATGGGAAAGGGAATGAAGCTGAGATGCCAGATCAGGACCAATATCATTGCAGATTGGATTTTATCATGAATTTCTAAATATATAGCAGGAACATCAGATCAGATGTGGCAGAAATATTCAAAGCAAAGATGAATGGCAGACTTATAAATATGTAAGATAGATTTTGACAAGAAAAATTATCTGGCACGATATAGTGAATCAACTTTCTTAGCTGCAAATTTACCAAGTGATTCAATATACCCTTTTCTCCTTCATATCAGCTGAAAACATTAGTCCAAGAAGTCACAATAAGTCACTCTTCTGGAGGTTAGCATCAGCCATGCTGATAGAAAGTAAGATTTAAGATGATTAAAAGGGATAGGTGCTATGAAAATAAGTAAATTTAATTTATACAAAAATAAAGCAAAAATTTTACGAGTTGTTTGCTCTATAGAATTTATTCTTTATATTGTTTTTTTTTGTAGCCACGATATTTTGGCTGATTCATTTTATCGCATTCTCATGGTGTGCAGTCTGTAAGATGTAGGGTCTGTTTTTCGAAATGGTAGTAAACAGAAAAACAAATGGTAGCAAACATATTGAACATCTCAGTTGATTTCCAGTCCTGTGCCCTGCACATATGATTCTATTCTCAGAGGCAATTCAAGTGATTCTATATTTTTATATGCAACAATTCTTTCCTTGCTAAGAAAATCCACATCTCAGCCTCGACTCTAGGTCATCAATGTTTGTTCGGCTCATTACTATCTTTAACAAAATATACTACTGGTATAACTTAGATGCTAAAATGATTCCTTTAATCTAAGTAAAATATATAATTTTAAAAAATCTCTAACAAGATATATTATTTTTATATAATGTATGTATCTATCTCGAGTGTGTTTGTATATATGTGTATGTGTTAGTGTGTTTATGTATCTCAGTCTGTGAATTTTATGTTTATGAACAGTACTGCTGATATCATATTTTCTCAACACTACCCCAGTCACATTCACCCCAACCCTCCAGTTGACGAGTTAAGGCTTTGATTTTCACTGAAAGTTGGGCTAAATTTAATTTGCTCTTTTTCAATTGATACATTGTGCTAAAAAAAAAAAACCTTATACTGTATGGAATAAATTATTTAAAATGGACATTTGAAAAGAAAAAATTCAAATAAAAATTTGTTACTTGAAAAACAAGGCAGACAAGTCATTGGAGGTTTTTTAAGATTATTCATAAAATTAAAGCAAGAAATACATTGTCTATTAAATGTCTCCAGCTCAGATTTTTGTAGCCCACGTTAATTTTATTTCATTCTTTTTTTACTTACTTTCTTTGTTTTTTTTCTTTCTTTGAACAATATCATCAAAATGTATTTTGGTCAATATTTTGAGGCACAAAGTTAAAACAATTTTGGATCCAGCTGAAGTCAAGAATGAAAACACACTACGAAAGATCTTTGTTGCCTTGAAATAGATATACTTGAATATTGATTCACTCGGGCTAAGCCCAACTGCTGGAGTCACCACTGATATATAAAGTCTGTTCAAAATATATAGTATTTTGAATATCTCGAGAACTAGTGCTGTCTGAATGTAACTTTGTAACTAGAGGAGACGTGTGCATATATAAACAGATGCTATCCTGTGAGGCTACTCAGTTGTTAATGAGACACTGCTGCATGGCCATTGTATTCACAATAATGGAACAAGTAGATTCTTCATGTCTTATGCAGGGCTTTTTAGCAAAATATCACACCATCCTAATCTTTTATAAATTTTATCACATTTATTACATGGGATCATATATATTTTAGCATTTACAAGTTTAAATGTATCTATGAACACAAAAGAGCTATAAAAATTGAAAAGACATTAAATTCTTTATTCTCTAATATACAATACGCAAACCATCTTTTAATTTTAAAAACATCAAAATAGTAAAATTTATTCATCATAAATCATCCAGAATTTTTGAATCAGCTATGGCATTAATGAAAAAGTAAGTTTTTATAACAAATTACCTTTTTTTAAGATAGTACTTGATCTGATTGTTTTCTATGGATTCACAAGTTATTTAAAACCAGAAAACATTTTTAGATTGTAAGAATGTTTTTATTTTTGGAGATAATAACTACTTAGTGATACAAGTCTTACCAATTAACCCATATCTGAGGAGAAAAGAGGCGAATTTATACCTTTCCTGAGGGTATTTACTAGTAAGTAAATATAATGAATCCAATGGGAATTTGAACTTGGCTCTCCAATTAATAATTCCAAGCCATTACCCATTACACCACCCACACATCCATTTTTCTTCCTCGTCTTTTCCTATATCTAAACAGTTACAAACAACCTGGTGTACTAAGGGCCATTTACTTATACTTCATTGATAATCACAAAATACCACTAATAACAGTATGATAATAGTACATTCCACTTTCAACATTTTTTTATTCAGTCTTTTATTCATTATTGAAAGTTTAGTGAAAGATAAAAGGTTGCTGTGAATGCAATCATAACTTGATTATATTTTCTTAGCTGAGTTTGAATGGATACAAGGTGATTTCATTGATTTGGAATTATTCTTCGAATAGGCAATTTATTATGATGTCAGCTATATATAAGGTAGAAATGGTTTTATTACTTTTATTATCAGTTTATTTGATAATGTGAATCTTTTTGTGTACATTATTGATTATCGTACTGAGGCAGAGGTTAGCCTACCAATAAACATCACTCAGAATTTAAGGTTTCTTTTTTAGAATTGTAGTATAAGACATCCCCCTATTTTTAAGGGTGATTTTAGGGATTTAAAGGTTGTCTTATATGCAGAAATATACACTACATATATTTCAAGTTATATGTATTCACTATTTTCTTTGGAATATACTTATTTTTCACACTGTAACTTTTTCATTTTACTAGGTTGGCCAGAAAGTCTTGACTCACTTAGGAAGCAGAAAGAAAACAAGAAAATTTTATGGCATAGCAGCAACATTAGGTTTGTTTAGCCAGCACATCTTTACTCATTTGACTACCAGCCTCTGTATGCTGCATTTTTTGTTGCTCCTGCACAGTTTATTCCTCTTTGTGTAGGCCCCAACTGACAGAAATGAGTTTGGAAGAAAGTGGAATTAGAGTTTTGATTCACTACTTTTACAAGCAAAGACTTTCTACAAGAGCTACTGTGAAGGAAACTTGCGATATTGAAGGAGATGGCACAGTCAGTCGGTCAAAGGTCTCAAGGTAGTATAGATGTTTCAACTCTGAGGATCTTATTCTTGATGATCAACCACATTCTATCTGACCATCAACCTTTAATGGCAGTATTGAAAGTTGAATCTTCTGCAAGTAGTTGTGATCTTGCAAAGGTTGTTAGAGCATCATCCCATCAGACTGTGCTGAACTAATTGAGTCAGGACTTTCTGGCCAACCTAATATTTGCCTCCATCAAATAACGATATTTACATTTTAATGTATTTCTTATATACAAATCTCATTAATTTGTTCATGGATATTTATTAACCATAAAAAATTTAAATTTAACCTTTAGCACTCTGCATTATTAATATAGTTTCCCTTTCCACTGCATTCTTTTTCAATGCAGTAAGCTTATTGTTAATTTCATAGAAAGGTGTTTTCTGTTGCCATAGCAAGATATGACAACTATGAAATTCAAATTCAGGGATCAGTCATCTTCAGTGGCCAGATAAACTTTTTGCACAGCAAATGAAGTCACATTAAAGGTTAAGTAACAATGTTGCAATAGTAACAATTTTTTCCTTAGATGTTTTTCAGTTGTTTTGAAAATACTTGTACAGAGTGAAATGTTGACAACAAAATAAAGAATTTAAACCTCTAACTGGCTTTCACAAATTCTACCAAAGATACTTTGTTTGGATACTTCATATCAATCCTTTTATCATCCGTGTATATATCTAAAGAATATCTGGCAATTTTGAGGCATTATTTTAAACTGGACTTCAATGATGCTTGCAGAATTCAGCAAATAGAAAGAAATTAAATTATATCTGACTATATTGCTTAAAACTGGTTTAAGTGTTTTTACAATGATAACCTATTCTTTGAAAGAAAAACCAGAAGTAGAGGACCAGTTTTTGATTATGATGCTTTAAAATTAATAGGAGGACCCACCTACCAGCATGCAAAATCTTTCAGAAGAGCTTTGATCATAACTCACTGTATGCATTATAGCCTCTAAGTGTATATAAGAACTCTTAGGTTCACAAACAAAACTATTTTTGATTCACTCTAATAATAATTATCAGCAAAATATAGATGTGCATGTAAATAAAATTTATTGCAATGCTGTGCAGTATTTTTTTATTTTTGCATATTTAAAACTTTAAAAATCAACAGCATAAAAAAAAGTTTAAAATTAACACAACCACAAAAAACAGTTTTAAAATTTTAATATCAAATATTTAAAATTTAGTTTTTTTGCTTTTATTATGTACTTGCTGTTCAATTTTTCTTTTTTTGTTCTAAAAGTAAGTAAATACATACAAATATAGATACATATAAGGGGCTTCATTAAAGATTTGTTTTGACCTACTTCCAATGAGCATAGATCAAAACTATGAATTCATACAAGGGATGCACTTCTGTTTGCAGGACCATACTAACAAATGTTTCAACATTTCAGGTGCAAATGTTCATTAAAGTGTAACATGAACTTCAGTAGAGTACAGAGCTGGAATCAGGTTCTTATTATTGAAAGGCAACATCCCCATGAACAATTTTGAAGATGACAGTAGTATATATAAACCAAGTGCACACTCCTATAAATTAAGTGCATTTCAAATATGATTAATCTTCAGTGGAAATGAGCTATATTGTTGGCTGCTATCAGTCAACCACTGACAGTGACACCATCCAACAAATGGAGATTACTACATAACCATTCAGGAGCAAGCAAACAGGGTCAAGATTAGTGTTGGGTTTGTAGAAAAAAAAAATCATCCATGATCACCTGAATATATGGAAAGTGTCAATGCAGTGGGTTCCTCATTTGCTCATACCTTTCCAGAAGGAAGCCAGTTATTTATTTCATGTATCAGGAAAACCATGAAAACTGATTGCACAGGATGAAACATTGGTTCGCCACTTTCACAGAGACTCAAGCAGTTCAAACAATGGAAACACAGTGATTTCCAACAGCTCTAAAAAAGCATGTGTCCAACATTTTTCTGGTACTCAGCAAAAGCCTCCAGAACAACCAAATGAACATACCAGTACAAAACTCCCACATCACACAAATAGACACATGCTCTTGTGGTTATGAAATCTTTCCTCTATTTTCATGATGTAGCATCACTTTTTTCTATCTTATGAAGTTAAATTTGAAAGTTAAGCACTTCCAGGATAAAAGTATTCACAAGTGTATCAATGTTAGAATCTGGGAGGATGTGGATAAGAATTAATTAATGTGACAATTTCCATCCACTGGAAATGGGTCATGGCAAAATCTTTCATTGAACAGCCCTTGTATATTTAAATATGTATTTAAGAAGGAATGCTTTGTTAATGCTTGACAGAAGACAAGAAATGTTTAATCTTTAATTAATTTTTCTTGTTTACATATGAGGGGGTGCTGAAATTATGTCCAGTGTAAATCATTTTCAAAAATCTAACCAAACATCAGATTTTTTTTTAATCCCTTCTTGGCTGAGTAATAAACTTTTCAGCATCATTCATATAAAATAACAGATGTCTGAATCCATTGAGTGTAAATATTGTCCAGATATTTTTTTAGATGTAGCATTTCCAAGCATGCTTTTGTCCATTATTAATATCAGAATACAAAAAATAATAAAATTTATGGATATCAAACATTTTTTTAATTTAAAAATTTAAAAAAAATTAATATTTTAGTGTCAGTACATTTTGATGATGTGATATTCAAGCAAAAGTTTTCAATGGACTGAATTTATCTAGCAGTTGTTAAATACATTCAAAATTCCATTTCCCAAAGTGCTTGGGGTTTCATGGTTTTATGACATGTGCTTCAATAATCTGAAGATTTTTTTTTTTTTCAACAATTAATGTTGTACAGTTTCTGCATATTGTTCACAAATACTTGGTGTATACTAGTAGAAAAACAGTGCCTTACAGTCTATTTCTTTAATATGAGCATGAATGTCACTTTGACCAGACAAATGATGAGTTAATCTATGGGATAAAGTAATATTTGTATGGCCAATAAAACTTTCTTTGCTCAGACTTTGATAACAGCCAGGATGTTTAGACACAATTTACACTCATTGAATCTAGATATGATATTCTTTTACATAAACTAGAGAAGTTAATTGAAAATTTTTAAAAATCCTAATCAATAGTCTCTAACAAAAGCATTCATTATTAAATATATTTACATAGTATGTCACAAATACAGCACCTTTTATTTCAGCCAGGATTATAACCCTAAGCAGAAAATGGTTATCCTCAACATTACATTAATTTCTAAGTTTTGAAAGTTGTGGATGAAGTTAGTCTTGGACTTCTCTACTTCCAGCCTTTACATTTGTGTCCAAATCCTGTGACTCTACTAATCTGGCCAACTCATCAGCCTGTATTAAGGTAACCAATTCTTCAGCGGATATGGCCTGACGCTCTGGGAAGATTTTTCTCTGCAGAAAAGTCTGGAAGTTCTCTGCATCCAGAGAATTTAGGTCATCTTCATTCAAGTGCGAGGAATTTTCTTCAAGGAACTGCTTCATGATATCTGCTTTCTTTACAGCCAGTCCATTAAGGATATCTTTGGCTGAAGGCTCCTTTGTCCCTTGCTGACGGATTTGGTGTAAACGTTTGTCTGAAATTGATGATGATGGTGATGATGATAGAAATAATAATAATAATAATAACAATAATAAATGACAGATTTAATATGTGGAGGTGCTGAAAAGTTTTCTGCTTGATTTATTTCCCAAAATCAGAATCCTGCTTTTGAATCCTTTCTTAATCAGACTTGAGAATTTTTCAACATTCCTTCATACTACTAGCACCACTTTTAATACAGTACAGTCTATTTCCTCTTTTCTAGTAGGTAATTATAATAATAATGTTGTTCATAGAACAATAAATAGAAACAAGAAGGAAAGAATGTAAATCATAATACAATTATTCTGCTGCAAAATATGATCGGGCTCTATAGAGAATTGATATCACTAAGTATTCTCATGGACCAACAGACTTATAGAGGTGTGCACATGGCCTAACCGTTAACAGCACAGAATGGAATTGGTGAATCAAGTTCAAGCTTTGGCTGAGACAGTTTGTGTTCACTTTGCACTAATGTACTTAAGAAAGGCATGAATCCACTTCACCTACTTATGGTAAATAGGCTCTTTAGTATTGTAAAGCAAGCCATCTTGGGTGTCGAGTTTGCACCATTAAAATCTACTTGATTGTGAAGCTGCAGCAGTATCACTTGTAAACCTTATACGCCACAAAGAGCTTGCAGGAATAAACAAAACAAACAATAATTATGAATAAATAAGTATGAAAAGATGAATCTGTAAATCTTCTATATAAGAATTATTTAATATACTATAATAATTCTAATAGTGGTGATAGTAGTAGTAATAATAATCAATCATCAAGCCATATAATAATTATATCAATATATATTTATATATTTCTTGTTCCATTTGTAGTGGGGAGGGAGGTAAATAAACTAGAAGGGAAGTAGATAAATTAAGTAAATTTATGAGTGATCACTTCATATGAAGCTTTTAACATGAAAAGATATTGAGCAAAAGCACTTTATATAGGAGTAATCAATGTATCATAGATACCACTGAACGTCTAAAATATAATGGGAACAAATTAATTAAATAGTTCATTGGTCTCTATGTTAGTTGCGTATTCTTTATCTCCCCTTTATTTAATCTCAATACATTGTTTCAAGAGTTTGTTTCATTGCATCTCATATTAAAACTTTCTAACAATTTCCACTATTAATAATATGCTAATTGCCCTGGTGCTACACTAGATATGGCTCTCATGGCTTCTGAAATTAATTGATTGGAGGAGTTAACATGCATGTGTTTTTCTTGGGAAATTTCTTGTGATGCTCTCTCACTCAATAAAAAAAACCTGAAGAAAGGAGTTTAAAATAAAGCATCAAAAAAGGTAAATTTAACTGAGAAAACAGAATGTAACTCAAGGGAGGTAACTCTTTAATAATGTTTTTACTAAGAAAATACACCGAAACCTCGGGTCACAAATTTAATTAGTTCCTGAAGGCCGTTCGTGACCCAAAATATTCGTAAACTATTTTCTACATAGGAATAAATGTAAAATGGATTAATTCGTTCTTGGACCCCAAATGATTGCTTAATTAAACTTTTACTACAATACTTTGTGCACAAGTTCATATGCAAAACCAATGAAAATCATTAAAACTAACACAAAAAGATAAAACAATACTAAACAGATAAAATATAGATGAAAACTTAATTTAATTTTACCGTACCTGTACGGAGGAGAGTTGATGGCCTAAGTGGAAGGTGGTGAGGAAGGGGAAGAGATGTTATTGTTTGAAAGAGGAGTCCCATTCCATAAAAACATCAGGTAACTGTCTTTCTGGGGTTTCTTCTCTTTCTCTTTTCTGTCTCTTAACACCACTCGACTCTGCTTGAGACTCACTGGGTCTCTGTCTTATTAAAAAATTGTCCAATGAGATTTGTTTTTGTCTACGTCTTAAAATGTTTCTAAAGTGAGACATGGCACCGTCATTGAAAATGTTTATGCTGCAGCTTGCTACTGCTTTATCAGGGTGATATCGTTCCACAAAATTTTGCACTTCACCCCATTTTGCACAAATTTCGCGGATCAAAGAACAAGGAACATCCTCTCTTACTATCTCTTCCTCTGAAGACATTTCCTCTACAATTGCCTTTTGCTGCTGCTCCTGAAGTTGTTCCAGTTCTTCAGTGCTGAGCTCATTTTTGTGGTCTTCTACCAACTCCTCCACGTCTTCATTGTTAACTTCCAAGCCCATGTTTTTGCCTAAAGACACAATATCATCGACAACAGTAGAATCCTCAGTATCAAAGTCCTCAAAGTCTCTGCTTGCAATACAATCTGGCCACAGTTTTCTCCAGGCCGAATTCATGGTCCTGTAAGTCACTTGACGCCAGGTTTTGTCAATTAGAGTTAAGCAATGGAGGATATTAAAATGATGTTTCCAGATGTCTCTGAGTGTTAATTCTGTATCAGAGGTTAGCTCAAAACACCTTTGAAAAAGTGCTTTAGTGTAGAGCTTCTTAAAGTTTGAAATGACCTGCTGATCCATAGGCTGGATTAGAGGAGTCATGTTTGGAGGCAGGAACTTCAATGTGATGAAATCTAACTCCTCCACCAACTCATCCGACAAGCCTGGAGAGTGAGCAGGTGCATTATCCATCACAAGAAGGCACTTCAGTTGCAAATTGTTTTCTTGCAAGTATTTCTTCACACTTGGGGCAAAGACTTCATGGATCCACTCAATAAAAAATTGCCTAGTTACCCAAGCCTTACAATTAGCCCTCCACATAACGGGCAATTTACTTTTTATCACATTGTTTTTCTTAAACACCCTCGGATTCTCTGAGTGGTACACAAGTAATGGCTTGATCTTGAAGTCCCCACTTGCATTTCCACATAGCAAAAGAGTTAGTTTGTCTTTCATTGGCTTGTGTCCTGGTAATGCTTTCTCCTCTTGGGTGATGTATGTCCTTCTTGGCATTTTTTTCCAAAATAGACCGGTTTCATCACAGTTAAACACTTGCTGGGGAAGAAATCCTTCAACCTTTACATAATTACTAAATTCTTGTGCAAATTCCCCAACAGCTTCTTGGTTCATACTCCTAGATCCCCCATGCCTAACGACACTATGTATGCCACTTCTTTTCTTAAATTTCTCAAACCACCCTCTGCTAGCTTTGAAAACATCAGTATCAGCACTCGTACCAGGGTATTTTTTTACCAGGTCATCATGTAATCGCCTTGCTTTTTCACAAATGATACCTTCAGAAATGCTTTCACCAGCTAACAGTTTTTCATTTATCCAAATCAGCAGCAATTTCTCCACTTCTTCAATTGTCTGTGATCTTTGTTTAGTAAGAACTGTGACTCCTCTTGCAACATCAGCTCCCTTGATTGTCTCTTTATTTTTGAGAATAGTACAGATCGTTGATTTTGCCATACCAAACTGAGTAGCAAGATCAGAGACACGAAAACCATTTTCATGTTTGGCTATGATTTCTTTCTTCACCTCAATTGTGATCCTGGTCATTTTTCTTTTCACTTTGCTGCTATCATTATCATTCTTTGGCCACATGGTGCCTTATTTAATAAAAAAAAAACACAATTCACGAGTAGGAACGGCGAATTCAAGCGGGGATGTATATGGAGCGAAAGCTACACTGCAACTGACACTCTCCCGCTGATACTCCTGGCTTGTTGC
The DNA here is from genome assembly GCA_964036315.1 of Acanthosepion esculentum. Lineage (NCBI taxonomy): Eukaryota > Metazoa > Mollusca > Cephalopoda > Sepiida > Sepiidae > Acanthosepion > Acanthosepion esculentum. The sequence continues at coordinate 33,187,765 of OZ038502.1, forward strand.
CACACGTTGTTGCCGACTTGCGTGTTCGTCACTGAAGACACCATTCGTCATCCGAAAAATTTGTTCGTGAACTGATTTGTTCGTGATGAGAGGCGTTCGTGACTCGCGGTTCCACTGTAATACAATTGTATAGTTATAGCATGAACAGTGTTAACTAGTTATCTAGAAGAAAAGAATCTTCAAAGTTGCTTCTATTTTTTTTCAAAGTTAACAGAGATTATAATTAAATTACAAAAGTAATTTCTGTTCTACAATTTACATTATAGTTGACAGTAGGTGACAAAATAAATAATGCTAACCTTGGGCATTATAACTTGGTAAGAGATTCAAATGAATTATATTTCACTTAAAAATCTGTTTAAATAGTAGATAGATAATTGTATATTAATATCTCATTAATTATATGCATGCATACTCTTACATACATCAACTGTTTTGATGATATTTTGAAGCAAATGAAGAATTCTTATTTGAATAAAAAATATAATCAATTTTCAACAAAGGGATTAAAATACAGTATTATGTTATCCCATTGGATTCAATGGACTATTCTAAAGACAAGCTCATAGATACTCTCAATGACAATGTCCTGAAAGAAATTTTTTTTTTAAAGTGATATTCTTCTGCCCTTTTTTAAAGAAAAAAAAGATTAAAATAAAACTAATAACTGTAAATACCCAAATTTTAATGCTGTGTTCTATAACATTTGGCATGGAGACTAATGCAAAAAAAGTAAATAAAACTTATGATGAATGATAAGAGGGGCTTCCAAGCAAGATAAAATTTAGTTGTCAGGAACTTAGTAGAGAGTCAATTCAAATATCTTGACTCAATTATCAGCAAAAAAGGCTCTAGAAAATAAATAATTTCAAGATCAGCATAAACAATGGCAGCTATCACAAAACTAAGAATTCTCTGGAAAACATCTGCCTGAAATCAAAGATCAGAGTGTTGTATGCATTGGCCATCTTAATCTTTTTGATAAGGTGAAATTTCTGGAACACATAATGAGGAAAGAGGTCTTGGAGAATTTAACACTCACAGGACTTATTGAGGACAATAGGGAAACAGTGAGTAATGTACTTAATGAGCTTGTGTAAATGCTGAAAAAGTTTTCATTTTTATTTAGAAAACAAGTATGTCTTTTGCTCAGTGCCACATGAAAGAAACTGAAATATTTATATTTCAGTAAATTAAATGGCAAAAACAACCAAACTCATGATGAACAATGAGAAAGGGCTTTCAAGCATGATAAAAGTCTGTGGTCAGAAACTTAAGAGTGAGTCAATTCAAATATCTTAGCTTGATTATCAGAAAAGAAGGCTCTAGGAAAGAAATAATTTTAAGAGCAGCACAGACAATGGCATCTGCTGTCACAAAACTAAGAATTCTTTGGAAAGATAAGAACATCTGCCTGAAATCAAAGATCAGACTGTTGCATGCTTTGGCTATCTCAATCATTCGGCACACCTATTAATCATGGATATTATCATTAGAAATGAGATGCTTTAGAACCATCCTAAGCATCTCCTAAGTATGTTGTGTAAGCAGAAATTGAAATGTTCTGGCCACATTACACGAGTCAACAATCTTTCCACAACCATCCTACAAGGTACCACCTAAGGTAAAAGAAGAGGAGGCAGACGAAAAAAAATGGGCTGAGTGAACTGGAAGATCCTTCACAGAGACTCAAACATTGGCACAAAACCAAGGCATGTAGAGAAAGTTGGTTAGATTCTCATCTGTGCAATAACCCTATGAGCACACCCAGTCATGAGAATGCAGCTGCTACACATCCCATAGTGTGTGTGTGTGTGTATATATATATATATATATATATATAGGCAGCATATCTTCATTCAAGCATGTTTCATTGAATAATATAGACATATTATGTCTATTTTTATAATAATCCTTTCTAGTTCTTTATTCAGTTTCTTGAGGTTAAGATGAAATTAATCAAGGAAGATGGTGTAGTTTTTCCTACCCAAATACTTTTGGTCTCCTCTAAGATCATTCTCAGGCGTGAAACTTATTGTAATTCTGATTGTTGTGGCAGTGGTGTGTGTATATATATATATATATATATATATATATATATATATATATATATATATATATATAAATAAAAGGTTAATTGTCAGAGTTAAATCCAACCAGGAAACACTAGTATAAAAAGTGCTTAATACATGTGTGAAAAAATAAAATAAAATGCCATGTAGAGCTTTAAAGTTTAAAAATTAGGAGGTCAGTATTAGGTATTCTATCTGACCTCCCAATTTTTAAAGTATATAATTTAATCATTTCACTCCAAGCAAGGCAACAAAGCCACTAAGTCGCAGAGGGTTAATGAGTGTATAAGAATAAAAGAAAAGAAAACATTAAGGAGCAAGAACAATAAAACATCAGGAATTGAGAAGATAATGATTGACATTGCATTTAAATTTTTGAAGATCAAACTTCACTGGAAAGCAAGAAGCCAGAAGAGAGTTGCACAAGCGAGAAGTGTGAGAGAAGATTGTTAGCATAAAACTTATGGTTACATCTAGCCAATTCAACTGAAAAATGTTGAGATCTTGCCGCCAATCTAGTACTGCACTTATATTCATAGAGTCTAGCTATCATAGAGAACAATTAACATATTATTTATAAAAAAGGCATAGGAAAGCTACATTACAGTGGTGGGAAAGTGACTGAAGCCGAGATGCCAGGTTTGGAGATATATAATAAATATTGGACAGTAGTAGCATTATTGATATCACTCATCAAGTATTTCCTAAGTCAATTTTACTTTTCTATATTATTAAAAATTCATCATTATAATGAAATATTTTAAGGATAAAATATCAAAATTCAAGAATTATTCTAAAATTATTCTAAAATTGTCCTCATTTTTCAAGGGTTTTTTTTTTACATTTAACAATTTGAAAACTTTCAAAGTTGCACCAGGTAAATACTGTATAAACAGAAATTTTAGAGCAGAAATCATGGACAAAGTCATTTTGTAATAGTTACACCCAAGACTATACAACAGATAAAATATAAATATTTTTAATTATATAGGAGGTATATTCACATTATAAAAGGTGACTTGTGGAGTCATGCTCAGTAAACTCATCTCACAAATCATTACTAATGATTTAATCTTCAGTTAGTATTCTATACTTATAGTCTTGTGCCACACCAAAGTAAACTTAGTAAATACCTATTCACATTGGAAATGACTATTTCTCAAGAACAGGTTTCCGCTGCTAGTGAAAGGTTCTTATGAAACATTTCTTAAGTAGATATATCATAATAGGTACTAATGTAAGTTTTTGTAAAAACAAAGTGGTGTCCAGTGAATGTTCAAAAACAGAGATACCATATATACTTGTATATAAGCCAACTTTATGTATACTGTGACCCCCTGAATAGTTTTGCATTAATCATAATCCCCCCCAGAAAGAATTTACCTGTGTATAGTGTGACCTCAAATTTTTGTATATAAAAAAAAAATCATAAAAACTTGCACTATACTCAAGTACATACAGTACCTGTATTTTCAACATTATTTTACAGTCTTTATATAATAAATGTGTATGGATTTTTTAAAACGCATTATTTGAGTTGTTATACAAAGAAAGCCTTAAAAGCAAAATAGTTTTAAAATAATAGTTTGATTAATAAAAACAGTATATAAGCCCATTAATATGATTTCAGCAAATTAATTCTTTCAGTATAATTTCATTTATTTTTTAAACAGGTACTTCAATAGGTATAATGAATATTAATTAGATTTCGGAAATATTGAAATCATCAGTTAGACAAAAAGAAAACTTTTTTATGTCATGTACACATATCAAGTTAATAAACAAGAGCAAAATAAGAAAGCTTTCTTTTTCACAATTTTTAAAATTTTCAGTTTAATAAGAGACGGTGGTTCAATCCACTTCATACAAATAGTATTTCAATGACCAAATATCCGAATACTGATTTTGGGAAGTGGCTTCAGCTGAGAACTTTTCACTCCTTCCTTGTGTGTATGTAAATTTATCAATTAGCATAATGATGAAAAAAGTATTTATTTTACATATTTTACAACATAATCTCCTTTCTTGTCAATGCACTTAATTCAGTGAATATTAGATTTAACATTATACAGTAACATTTTCAAATTAAAATTCATATAATCATTTCAGGCTATGAACTTATTGATAAACCTTTGTGTTGGGTCTTTCATGGGTGCAGATCATTAATATTTAGTTCTTTCCTCACTAAGTACCCTGTACTTGTAGCTTTCTGCTAAAATTGAGTAAGATATTATTTTTCTAAATGTGAGACCCCAAAAACATTGATAGTCCCTTCCTCATTGTATAAAATACTTTGGTTGATGTGATATCCTCCAAATAACACTGATTTATTGATAAGTAACTCTCTATGTAATTCCATCTTTGTACAGTGTAACCCAGATATAAGAGAGTTGTCAGAACCAGAGAAGAAGTCTCTTATATCCGGGTTTGGCCTATTTTGTTTAGGTAAGTATGGCTCTAATTTGGGACTAGAGAAAATCTCTCTTATATCTGAGTTACACTGTATAAGCAATAGTACAGTGTAACCCGGATATAAGAGAGATTTTCTCTGGTCCCAAATTAGAGCCATACTTACCTAAACAAAATAGACCAAACCCGGATATAAAGAGAAACCCGGATATAAGAGACTTCTTCTCTGGTCCCGACAACTCTCTTGTATCCGGGTTACACTGTAATAATTTAAATGAATAAGTTACCTACCTCAAATATTTTTAAAACTAAAAAAAAAACATGATTTCATAAAGCCTAGTCATTTACAATTGTCATTAACAACCCATTCCCATATACACATTCTTTTGTCTCAAAGACTTTTACAAGAAAACACATGTTCTAGTTCCAGTAGATATTGAATAAAGTGAAACATTTATCCAAAGAAATCTAGATACACACTCATTGGCTGTTCTTACTTAATATTCAATGTGTTTTGTTTGTTTTAATTTGAAATTCCCATAACACAACTGTGGCAGGTGAATTTGAATTATTTTTTACACCTTATGAACTCTTTGTGGATTATTTAAAGCTGAAATATATTTCGGGTTGTGGGAGGTTGCTCACAGTACCTAGCATTCCCACACAGTTCCCCATCTAAGTACTGACCGGGCTTGATACTGCTTAACTTTGGTAATTGAATGAGAACCAGTGTTTTCATCATGAGTTGACAGTAGGCACAACTCAGGTGCAGGTTTTCTAAAAGTGGCAGTAATTTTAATATTGGGAGTGGAGGTATTTGTCTTTTTTACTTTTTTTTTTTTTTGCTTGAATATAAATTTAAATAGGATTATTAAAAAAATAAACCTTACTAAATTAAATAGTTTAGAGGGGAAACTTTTAAAAAAATGTTTAAAAATATTTATATAGAAAAATCCACTTTTGTGTGATAGATTTCAAAGCAAGGTACGATGCATAATCCAACATCGCACTCTTTACACATATATGATGTGTCCTTTCGTTTTCCTCTAGCTGCACAAACGCGGCATCGAAGTGAAGATCTTCCAGGTTTTCCTTCTTTTGGAGGAGTAAAGTTAGGGAAGTGACGTGCTGTGAGACGAAGAGGAGATGACGATGGTGCATATCTTCCAGCTTTGGATGTGTTTTCACTATATTTTTCAATAAGCTTTTTTACGAGTTCTATTTTGAACTTTAACAATGTATTCTTTCCACCAAGCTTCTTATGGATTATAAATGAATTCAGTACAGCAATATCAAGGAATCTCAAATAGATTTGTTTGTAGTACTTTTTTAGATGGCTCCTAGCTGCATCGAATGATGATATCACTTGATCCGTGTGATTCACACCACCCATCATCATCTTGTAATCTATACACACAAGAGGCTTACTCTTTTCTAAATTACCTTCATTTACAATTTTTCTTTCAGCATCATGGGTAGTGCTTATCATCAATACCTCTTTCTTGTCTCTCCATTGCATGACCATAAGTTTACCTTTATACATAGTAATATCTTGTCCCTTTTTTAGCTTTGCTTTTAAAATTTCCTTTGGAATTCCTTTTCGGTTTTTTCGCAAAGTTCCAACTGCATCTGTCATGTGGGAAACTAAAAAGTCAAAAAGAGGTGGTGAAGTGTAATAGCTATCCATTGCAAGATAAAAGCCCTTGTCTAAAAGACCTTCCATCAGATGCAGAACAACTTTTGTTGAATGATTTAAATATTCGGGTGCAATCTCAGTAGCACAAGGAAGCAATTGAAGATCTGTTCCCTTTCCACTGTAAACTTCAAAGTTATACACATATCCTGTGTTTGATTCACAAAGAAAATAGCCCTCAATGCCAAATAATCGAACTTGGGGGGCATGCATCTTCCATCTTAATCTACCCTTCCATAAAAGTAAACTCTCATCAATGCATATATTCTTTTCAGGGTAATAAGCACTCTGAAAAGAATGTTTGTATAAATTTAGAAGATCTCTAATCTTATATAATTTATCTGAGGAATCATTTGAAATTGAATCCGAGAAGTACAAATGCTGCAGAAGGAGAAGAAATCTATCTTTTGGCATTATTTCTCCAAAAAAAGGAGTTGCTAATACAGGATCTTTTGAAAAGTACATCTGAAAATCAGGCTTTTTTATGATTCCCATCAACAACAACATTGCATCGAGAAGACGCATCTCACCAAAATTTATATCTTTCCAATTTTGTAGTCTACTTTTTTTCTTTAATAATCCTAAGATAAATTTCTGTTTGCAAATTTCATAAGCATATGCATTGGTTTCCGAGACAATTTTCGAAATTATTTCAGCACTTTGAATGGATTCGAAAATTTCTAAGACATTATCAGGATTGGTTTTCTTTATTTTCACACCCGAAGTTCCAGAAAAAATAAAATGATTTCTTTTGCTTCCGAGGAGTGACCAGGACCACTTTGCCTGTGATGTGCTTGGTGTATTAATTTGTTCATTATCAGAAAAATCATCAATTATAACCTCATTAGTAAATTCTTCACTATCAGATGAAAAATCTAAGCTTGATAGATCACTTTCACAAGTATAGTCACAAAGGTCTTCGTCAATAAACCTCTTCGCCATTTTGAAGGAGAGAAAAGAAAAAATTATTTTGAAATTACCCTATCGGACTAAATAGCTTCTGGGCACTGACTAATTGAAGAAAAGAATGTCTATTTGATGCCCTGACTCACACATAGAAGTCAATTTCTCTCAACCACAATAAAAGAGAAATTTTCACAATTCGTACCGAGTTCATTCTCAATTGAGTCAAAGAACGTCAATGACTGAAATCCCCGTCATCCGCAGTTAATGAAATTCCCTTTTGTCGACTTTTATTTATTCATTTATGAATTTGCGAATAAATTTTCATTAAAATTATTTTTTACCATAGAGAAAAAAATACAATAAAAAGTTTAAAACAATATATTCATATAAAGATTTTTTTATTTCCCTCATTAACTGCAGATGACGGGAATTTCCGTCAACTGTAAATAGAAGTCTCTGCCACAGTTAATGCCAATGAGTTAAAGACTTAAGATAAATTGATTTATTTAAGGTTAAGCTAAATATTTTGAAAAATTGATGTGTAACATTTTTTTAACAACAATGATTGTAAATAAGTATTTAAAAGAGTCTTACTTAGGGATTCTAGGTATTCTTCCGAGCTAATAATGTCATATAGAGGGTTCTTTGGCATTGGTAAAGTACTCGAACTGGGTGGCAACGGCGTCCACGGATCATTCTTCCTAACCATTGTCGTTTTTTCTTGACTGTCACAGTAACTGCTGCCACAACTCGTTTCCCCAGTCGCCATTAAAGAGCGACAAACATTGCTTATCTCCCCTTACTTTTTCACCTAAAAGCTGTCTGCTATGTAGTGATTTTCCTCGCGTAGCTTAGATGTGACACAAGGCCGAAAGTAGGGGGCACCTAGCTGTCTGCTATGTAAGTGGAGAAAGGGACATTCTTTTCATTCTACAACGAATTATTAACTTCAGGGAGACGTAACTAATTTTCTTTTTAAATACTCGAAATTAAAAAAAAAGACAACAACAAATATCTAGAATGTAGCTTTAAATTTTATCACAATTATTGAAATGAAGAATTAGGTCAGGATAAAAACTTTTAGGTACTCCCTCATCTATAAGAACTGATACTCATGATTAATAAATAAAAATGAGTCATTAATCCCATTTTTTTCAAGTTCAATTTATGAGAGCATTTTACACCTGACTATGTCCCTGTTAGGAGTTTAGTAATTCTAAAATTAAAATTAACATACTTTATATAAATATCAAATACATAAGAAAAATGTGCACATCAATGTCTTTGCATATGTTTCTGCTTCTTCATTGAAATTCAGATTTTTTAACAAAATGCTGTTTTTAATGATTTTATATTAAAAATTTGGTTGACAAAACTTTTCACTAACATTGGCTCAAAATGAATACTTTTTCAAACAAACTCAAACATAAATGTATTTGAATGTGATTAATAAAGCTACAGTACTTTCTCAACTATCCAGTTACTTTGGGACAGGAATTAAAAAAATATGTTCAGATAATTCAAAATGTTGGCTTGAATACTTTAATCATTGAAAAAGAATGAATAAAAAAGTAACTTTCTGAAAGAAATTTAAGATTTATGTCAAATAACTTTTTCAAATGCTTTGTTCAAGGTTTATATTTAAGGAAAAATTGCATTTATTTTTGTCTGTTTCTGGTTGAGCTCGGATTTCTTTTTTGCTGATAATCTCTGGCATGACCAAGTTGTGATAATTTAAATATGTCCTTCATATGAGAACAATGAGGAAATTAACAAGAATTAATTGAACTGATTTATTAGCATTTTTATCAATTGTTGAGCATGGTTTTCTAAATTCTCAAAGCGTTTGTCTGAGATTAAATATTAGAATGGGCTTAGATTGGATAAGTGAAAAATGTTTGGATGAATTCAATTGCTCTTTTCATTTTATGTCCAGTTAATTGGAGTTTGGAAAATTGAGGTATGGATAATTGAAAAAGTACTGTATGGTAATTCAGTGATTAGAAATCTCACAATCCACTTTTAAATTCTTAAGCCATAATAGTATCTTTGTATTTCTCTCTCTCTCTCTCTCACTCACTCACTCACACACACACACACACACACACACACACACACACACACACACACGAACATAAGAAACCCTTCTCATAAATGAAAAGTAAGTATCTTCCAGTAAACACCTTGCCATTTCACTGACAGTGTAAGTCCAGAGTGTTAAAAATTGATAGTGCAAAAAATATTTTTGGAAAAATCTTAGTTCACACTGACATAGCACTAAATGACTTCATTCTAGAGGAATTACTGGAGAGTGGTGGCACCATCAACACAAAGAATTGTTTACAAACCATATATTAAGAAAATAAAAAATTCAGCATTAAGTAATTGATAGAGTTGATATGCTGTTAAAACAAAACAATCAATGAAAAAAGCAATCACTTTAATTAAAAATTTTTTTTTTCTCTCCATAATCTATCTTTGCATATCTATAAGTCTACCATTCATCCATGCTTAGTATATTGCTGCCACATATGGTCTGGTGCCCCTACTATATATTTAGAGATCCTTGATAAAATTCAAAGAAGAATCAGCAATGTTATTGGTCCTGACCTTGCATCTCAGATTCAGTCACATTCCCATTACTGTAAGGTTGCCTCTCTGTGTCTTTTCTATAAATACTTTCATGGTAATTATTCGGATGATCTCTTCACCTAAACTTTATGAATTTAAGCACAGTACCTGACTGGCATTGAGATCTCATCAATTTACATTTGAATTGGCTAGATGTAAAGTAAGTTCTATGCTAACAGTTTCTTTTCTCAAACTTCTTGCTTGTGGAACTCTCTTCCAGCTCCATGAATTCCAACCAAGTTTGATCTTCAAAAATTTAAATGCAACGTCAATCATTATCTACTGTTTTCCTGATTACTCTTCTATTTTTCTCACTTCCTAATAATGATTCTGTTTTCTAATTCTTTCACATCCAAGAACTCCTTATGTTTTAGTAGCTTTACTGTCTTGCTTGGGGTAAATTCAATTAAAAAAAATTATCTTAAAAACTTGATCTGAGTGTTTTGTAATGAATATTTTTAGTACCCACCCAACTCTAAAATTAGACAGTATCTGTTTCTCATACTCAGGTTACTAATTACCACTTTTAGTTTTGCTTTTATTTTACATTGAAATGTTTTTTTAGTTTTTTGGATGTAACTAGAATGGTAAGGAAAGTATACAGTGATCATCAACACTGACTAAAAGCACTTTTTTTCCAATAATCTTTGTTGAAATAGAAAGTAGTGGTTTGATATACCTATTGGTATTATAGGCAATCAAATATGGCTGTTAGTTTATTAGTGAACACTAATAAATAAACCTATGATTGATGTTGAGTTTAAAAGTAAAAATTCTTATAAGAATAGTTGTTTCCCCTGTGCAGTCAACATCCTGAGTGTTACGATAAAAAAAATTTCACAATTGTCTCCCTTGTGTTTAAAATATTTTTGAATTTGTTTCTCCAATTAAATAGATTTAATTTTATTGTTTGCTACAAAAATCTTGCTTAATTTTTTTATTTTTATAGTAATATTTCTTATACAATATATTTTCTATGCATGTTGGAAAGATATAATTTTGGAATATTCTAAAAAATTAATAAGAAAATGTATTTCAGATTTATTTTGAGATGGCTTTGGTTTCCTCTTTATTTTGTTGAATTATCAATTTAAAAAAAATATAGAGAGAGCAACAATACCTCTTTAATACATGCTTCATCGAACAAGACTGACAAAGAATGTTTGTTTAGTTTTTCATCATGTTTTTCATATATGCTTATCAGTTGTTTCTGGACCACTGTGTTTTGTCTGATGTTCAAAGTATAAAGTGGACATCAGTCAAAACACAGTGGTCCAGATGGCCTGATGATTGCATATAAGCATGAAATATAGTGTTGCTGTTTGGAGTTGACTTCAATGTACACTTTTATATTTATATACACTCTATCCCTGATATTGAGCACTTAATCCATAAATATAGCATACCTTAAAACTATATTTTATCATATATATATATATATATATATATATATATATATATATATACACCCCTGGTCAAAATCTTAAAACCAGATACAAAAAGGTTAAAAAAAATATAAAATACTGTTACTTTAATCAAAATATGTTTGCGAAACACTTACATTTAATTAGAAAATGTAGTTTATCAACAAACAAGTGAAAATTATATATATATATGTCTTCAGACATGGCCTGAAGATTGCATTCATGCATGAAACAAACTGTCACAGTTCAGTATTGACCTTAGTGCCTGCTTTTATATTTACATTTGCTCTATCTATATATTCAGCACTTTACTCACAAATATAGCAGACCTTCAAACTATATATATATATATATATATATATATATATATATATATAGTATAAGAAATGACAACTGAAAAAAATCTTTTGCTGACATGTTTTGTTTCTGACTTTATTAACACAAATTGTTGTTGTTGTTGTAGCTAATACTGATAAATTTGAGACTACATGATGCAGCTATATAAAAATCTATATAATTATAAATTTATATAAATAGAATTTTTAAGACTTCTACTTAGATTAATACAGTAGTCCCCCCTTAGCTATTGAGGCTATGACAAGAGCCCCATCTCCCAAGCAGATGCCTGAAATAGCTGATAGTAGAGAACCATATATATATATATATATATATATATATATATGTATATACTATGTTTTCTTATATATATATATATATATGTGTGTGTATGTATATACTATATTTTCTTATATATATATATATGAAGAAATAGTCTTAAAGTGTTCTATATTTATGGGATAAAGTGCTCAATATCAGAGATAGAGCGTGTGTAAATATAAAAGTGAACATAGAAGTCAACACTTAGAGGCAACAGTCTGTTTCATGCTAGATGCAATCGTCAGGCCTGACGATTGCATTTAGCATGAAACAGACTGTCGCCTCTAAGTGTTGACTTCTATGTTCACTTTTATATTTATATATATATATATACTATGTTTTCTTATATATATATATACTATGTTTTCTTAGTATATATATATATATATATATATAAGAAAACATAGTATATATATATATATATAAGAAAACATAGTGTATATATATATATATATATATATATATATATATATATATATATATCAGAAAACATAGTATATATATATATATATATATAAGAAAACATAGTATATATATATATATAAGAAAACATAGTATATATATATATATATGTTTTCTTATATATATATATACTAATTTTTCTTATATATATATATATACTATGTTTTCTTATATATATATATATATATATACTATGTTTTCTTATATATATATATATATATATATATATATATATACTATGTTTTCTTATATATATATATATACTATGTTTTCTTATATATATATATATACTATGTTTTCTTATATATATATATATATATATATACTATGTTTTCTTATATATATATATATATATACTATGTTTTCATATATATATATATATATATATATATACACTATGTTTTCTTATATATATATATATATATATACTATGTTTTCTTATATATATATATATATATATATATATATATATACTATGTTTTCTTATATATATATATATACTATGTTTTCTTATATATATATATACACTATGTTTTCTTATATATATATATATATGTATATACTATGTTTTCTTATATATATATATATATATATATATATATATATATATATATATATATATGTACTTATGATAAACTCTAATTCATAAATTAGTCACAATAAGAGATTAATAATAATAATTAATAATAAAATAAAATGATTCTATAAATATACTGTAATAAAAGTAATATGACATATAGAAGAGTCATTCTTTTCTTACTGTTGATTTTAGTAACCTTAGCATACAAAATATTTTCAGCAAACATGGACATCCATGCCTGCAAAAAACAGTGTCAAAAGGTCATTTTTTCCCATATCTACACATTTATTTTAACTACCTTCGCTCTTCGGCAAAGTTTATTGTTTTAAAAAGTGAGGATTAGAATTGGAATAAAGCCTATACATATGAAAGGGAATTTATACATTCTTTTTTCTTGAGAATTGACAATAAAAATAATAAACATTATGTATTTATTAGTTTGTTTATTTACACTGTTTATTTATTATATTGTTTATTGGAATGGTTGGTAAAACCAGCTAATTGCCAATTGATTCAAACTTTATAAAATGGTAAATAATAATAAGAGTGAAGATAAAATTTAAGTGGTGTCTTGGGAAAAAACATTCTTTTGACACCTTTTGGTAGCAGACACAAATGTCTATGTTTGCCATATTTTTTTCTTTATTAAGTTGAGATATTTTGTCTTTTCATCTTAAAGGAAGCATTTTATGACTTCTTTTTGGCATATATGAATTACTAGTATTCACTATTCTTACATTTTGGGAGTATTATTAAACAAAACTTATGAGTTGTTTATTTTTGAGGTTGAAACCATGGAAAATGAAATAGCAGAGAAGATGACCATTGTATTACAATTTTGATGAACCTTTGACAGTTTCTTTTTTTATTAAATAAATATAGAATGAAAGGAAAAACCTTAGTCTATAGTTTTAATATTATAATAGTGCATTGTAGTGTTACTGAAATAAGTCTAGCTTCATTTGCATATGACCACATAAACTTGCATATTTAGTCTTTCTACTACTGAGGAAAGGGTATTCTAGTAGGAAACCTTGAATCACACACTTCACAACATGCACTAATATTTAAACCATTATCTGTTGATTTTATTAGTTGAAAGTAAAATTTAAACAGATAATAAAATTAGCATGTAAAAGAGGAATTAAAATTTTTAGTAATTTTTATTCTTATGTGTTTTCAAGACCATTATTCTTCAGGGTGAGACTTTGGAATAATAATCTTTCCAATATATTTGCTTATTCAAAGGTGAAGAACGACATGTTATAAATGTCTTTAAAGCACTCACACACACAAAATCCCACCCTCTCTCTCTTTCCCTTTTTCTCTCTCTTCTTTTGGGTAGATGATAAACTACAGTTAGCAGATTCGTTAACAAAAAGATGTGCTTATACACCTAGATTGCCATGAGTGCACTAATGTTGCAGTTCTCAACAATATATCTAAGACCAGAACAATATATAATATCACCGATCATTGCAAAGAGAATAATAGTACAATGCAGTATATAGGCTAGTAGAGAAAAAAAACAAAGATCTACTTAGAGTTGGCTAATTTAAAAATCTACAGATACCAATGGTTCTAATATATATATATATATATATATCTATATATATATATCTATATATATATATATATATATATATATAATGATATATATAATGATATATATATATATATATAATGATATATATAATGATATATATATATATATATATATATATATATATATATATACAGAAATATAGTCTTAAAGTGTGCTATATTTATGGGGTAAAGTGCTCAATATCAGAGATAGAGCGTGTGTAAATATAAAAGTGGACATGGAAGTCAGCACTTAGAGGCGACAGTCTGTTTCATGCTAGTGCAATCGTCAGGCCTGACGATTGCACTAGCATGAAACAGACTGTCGCCTCTAAGTGCTGACTTCCATGTCCACTTTTATATATATATATATATATATATAAACAACTAAAAGTTGCAAATTAGAAAAATGAATGTTTTTTTTGTGAAAGTATTTATTTATATTTTTTTTATATATATTTGATATTTCAAATCGACCTCAATCTTTCTTCAGAAATAACTGTTTTTAAAGGTTTGTTTACAAGTAGTGTCCGTCGCAAGATGCGGACGTCATATGATATGGAATGCAACTGTGTTCTAATATTTTTAACATAAATCTAACTGTAATAATATTTTATTAAGAAAGTATACATGGCTTCTCATTATGCTCTCTCTCTCTCTCTCTCTCTCTCTCTCTCTCTCTCTCTATATATATATATATATATATATATATATATATATATATATATATATATAAAGAGATATTCATATATACATATAAAGAGATATTTATATATATATATAAAGATATATATATATATATAAAGATATATATATATATATATATATATAAAGATATATATATATATATAAAGATATATATATATATATATAAAGAGATATTTATATATATATATATATAAAGAGATATTTATATATATATATATATATAATGATATATATATATATAATGTTATATATATATATATATATATATATTTATATATATATATATATATATATATATATATATATATATATATATATATATATATATACAAACAAATCAGGCATCCCAATGTGACCTAAAATATTTCAACTAAAAAATGAATACTTTTTTATTGTTCAGTTGAGATATCCCAAGGATATAGCTCTCTATATTTCTCTCTCTCTTTCTCTTACACATATTCTGGAGTGAGAGGTATAAACTGCCCTCAAATAATAATAATAATAATAAACTGTTTTTGTTGTGGCTGGAGCTTTGTGTCTAATAATGGAACTCAACAACAATTCAACAAAATTCCTTGTACTCCATATCTCCAGGAAGTCTAAAAAGTAGTTCTAACAAAACACAGCCAATATTCTTCAAAGAGCTTTGTCCATTTAACTTTTTCTTTTTTTATTAATAGCTGTTTTTTGTTTAATTAAGTGGAAACAACAAAAAAATCACATCCTTCACTTACCCTAGATCATCACCTGCTATGTGATCATCAAACAAATGCAAATCAAAAAGAAATTTTAAAAATAATACTAATAATAATATGTTACACATCTCAGCAAGTATTGATCAGTTATATTTACTGCTTGTATGATATGAGATTGTATCTGAAAGTTCCCAGTCTTCGATCTTCTGGCAGACTCCATAACAGATTCCAGTCATGTGAGAGAACTGAAAAAAGAAATCTTGACAGCGTGAAATATACTCACGCCTGTCAACAGAGTGTTTTGAGTTGGGAGGATCCGTCTTTTAAGTCAGTGGAGGGCTATGAGTAAAAATTTGCACACTAAAATTAGTTGACACTATTTTCACAAAAGGGGATCAAATGATTTTATGGTGGGCAGCTCAGGCAACTGGCCTAAATATACTACCGACTGAGGCAGAAATGATATAAAAATAAAAGTTAAATTTATTTAAATATTAAAGTGTTTGGAAAGCAATTTTTTTAACTGGTATCACCTCATGCAAGGCAGTAAAGCCAATAAATTACAAGGGGTTACAGGGTATTGAGGAATTAGGAACAGAAACATTAATAACAAGTGGAAAGAGAAAAGAGTAGTCAGGAGGACAGTAGATAGTGATTGATTGCATTTAAATTTTTGCAGATTAAAGTTAACTGGAAAACATGGAGCCGGAAGAGAGTTCTGCAAGCAAGAAGTGTGAAAAAAGAAACTGTTATGATAGAACGTATGGCTACATCTAGCCAGCTCAACTGTCAATTGATGAGATCTCAATGCCAGTCTAGTACTGCACTTAAATTCATGAAGTCTAGGTACCACAGCAAAGAGCTCATCCAAACAATTACCATGAAAGTATATATAGAAAAGGCATAGAGAGGCAACCTTATGGCAGTGGGTAAGTGAGTGAAACTGAACTGCCATATCAGGACCAATAATATCACTGATTCTTCTTTGGATCTTATCAAGGAGCTCTAGGTAAATAGCAGGGGCATTGGACCATATGTGATGGCAATATTCTAAGGATGAGCAAATGGTAGACTTATAGATATGTAAGATAGATTCTGGAGAGAAAAATTGTCTCACATGACACAGTGAACTGACATTCTTGGCAGCAGACCTAGCAATGGATTCAATATAGTCTTTCTACTTCATGTCAGCTGAGAATATTAACTTGAGAAGGTGCAAGGAGTCATTTTCCTGGAGGTTAACATCAGCCATGCTGATGGAAGGCAGTGAGGAGTCTCTCAGATGATTAATGGAAAGAAGTTTAGTTTTGGAAGCATTAAATTAACAAGCCATCTTTTGCCCCAGTTAACAACAGACTGGAGGTCATTTAGGACATCGGCTGCAATTTTGACCTTGTCTGACTGAGCAGCCTTACTATCGAGGCAGGGGTAATTCAGGATAACTTTCATTTCACAATTTGATAGGAAAGACTGGATCAGTTCAAAAATGTGTCTGGTGACACCATAACTTTTCAGCTTGTGCAAAAGATCTGTATGCCAAACCCTGTCAAATGCTTTTGAGATGTTCAAAGCTACAGCCTGGGATTCACTTATTATCTAGATCATGATAAACTCTTTCCACAATTATCATCAGTACATCAGCAGTTGACCTGGAAAAACGAAAGCCATATTGCTTGTCTGAGAAAAGGCCCTGTGATAAGAACTAAACCAATTCAGAATTGATTAGGGCCTCTAGGATTTTCCCAAAAAAGAGGTAGAAAGCATTAGTTGGAAGGGCTCACCAGAGTTCTTAAAAGCTGGAACAAAAGACAATGACTTCCAGCAGGTGGGAAAGCATGAGGCAGCGAAGCACTTATTATACAGTTTAGAGAGGACAGGGGCCAGTTTGGGAGCACACTTCTTAATGATTATTACAGGGATACCACCGAGTCCACATGGGTTTCCACTTGATCTGAAATCACTTGCTGTTTATAGAATATATATTATTATTATTTACAAATGCTAATTATTTATTAAGCATCAAGGATTCTTCTCTGTTTATTCCTATCATTTTCTTATAAAGAAAAATGGAAATAATGTTGTAATTAGTAGTTTATAAACCTCGAATTATTGCCTCGATAATAGAATTGCTTTTGTCAATTTATACTTAATTAATTAATTAAAAATTACTTAGAAACTGGTGGCTCAGTTTGACAGGAAATTGCTTTATTTTTCAAGTTAGAGTATTTTAACTAAATTATATTATTATTGTATTATGATGTACTGTGTTTACTATTGTATGGTAAAAAACATATGCATATAACAGAAATTGGATTATTATTAAATAAATGTTGGAAAAGCACAAGAAAACATATTAGATGCATCTTGAACAAGAGGGAAAAACTGAAAAGATAGGATTTCTTATAAAACAATTCCACAAGAAATAAAAAAATATTGAAGTAAGCAACCATGTGACACAATGGGGCATGACTGTGATCAAGGACACCCATTTAATAAAGTGGACAGTGAATGATTTTATCTGAGTTTGCAGTGTCTGATGTTTTATGACCAGTAGTAAAGCCTAAAAGTAAGATATTAATAAGACCTTTAAAGCAACCATCTATTGTCCAAACATAGTAGAAAAGCAATAGAGTAAATAAATAGATGTTTTCCTCTCTCACATTTCTCAGTACTAGACCCTATAGGTTCCCCTATTTGAGTCTTAGAAGCATACAATCAAGGAGTTGGTCCTGGGCATCACCAAACCTCTGCACACCTCTGTTCCCATTTTTTATGCAAATGAGAATCAGGACACAATGTGGAATGATTTATCCAGTCAGTGAAAGACTTAGTGAGGGTCCAGGATGTATGTTTACGATAAGATTAAATTTGAAACCGATTTAGAGTTACTACATAATGAACCAATCATAGCATTCTTTCTTTCTTTTTTTGTGCCATGTCCTTTCAGGACATAGGCGATCATGGCTTTCCACCTACCTCTGTCCCTTGCAGCTCTCAACAAGTTCCTTCCCTCTGCTTCCTCCCCCAGACCACATTCTCTACCTGCTCAAGCTCATCAGTAACATTTCATTAAAGAAACACAATCACTGAGAAAAATAAATGCATTTTTTTTCCCTTGAAGATTATGAGGGGTGCTGAAAAGTTTCCAGCTTGGTCAAGAAGAAATAAAAAAATTCTGGTACTTAATCATCTGATCAGATTTTCATAAGTAGGTCATGCCATAAATTTTTCTATACCCCCTCATAATCTTATTATAATTGTAGTTTTCTGCCTTCTTTTGTAGTAACATAACTTTGATATTAATGTTGATTCTTTGCATGCCAAATATTGAGACATTATACCTTATGTAAGTTCTATAAAGAAAAAAATTATTAATATCTTTTTAACACTAGATAAAATAATTTTCTCATTAAGTATTTCAGATTCTAAAGAAAAGTAATATACAACAACAAATAACTAAATATATTAGAGACAGGATTCATATTTTCATTTCTGTGGTAATATATTCATCTTCCATTACATTTTGAATACATAACAGACTGTCTGCAGTTTTTGTCCATACTCACCAAAATGAGAATGAAAACACAACATGGATGATTTATCCAGTTGGTTAAACACAGAGCAAGGACCCTGGTTCATGTTTACAATCAAATAATTGAAAAAGCTTCACAAGACAAAAAATAAATTTAAGTGAGCTTCCTTTATTGTCATTATAAAATAACAAAAAAAAAAGAAAGATTCAGGAGAAAGTTGGTAAGAAAGAAAAAAGGTAAAAAACAGATATAAAGTAAGAAATCAATATGATATCTAGGCAGAAGTAGGTTGTTTGTGAAATAAAAAGGATTTGAAAAAAAATTGTGTGTTCCATTGAAAGCTGTTAGTAAAGAAATATAATTTCTTCACTTTTTTTTTCCTTCAAGTCATCTAAGGAAATCTTGGAGTTTGTGAAATCATTTGTTTTCTTCTCTCTATTGACTCCCAACTTGACAACAACATTCAAAAGAAGTTTCCAGTCTACTGGTTGTATCTACTCCAAAATGCAATTAACTTTTAAAAAAGGATTTGTCTATAATTGATAAAGGAGGGAGATATCTGCACATATTATTAATGTGTTATGATTGATAATGATGATGATATTTCAGCATTCTAGAAATAAAGATCTAAAATTCCTAAGGTTATTTGCAAGTAATTGAATATCACAAACCCAACAAGAATTGAAACTCAGCTCTCCAATTAACAATTCCGAGTCAGTGTCCATTACACCACTTGCACATCCAAGTTTACGGCACCTGGTATTCCCAAACACAATTTGATCTTCTCAGCCTTACGTTTTTTGTTGACATGTAGTGGAAAGATTATGAATCAATTGCTGGGTCTGATGCTAGGAAAGTTGGTTCACTTTATCATACTAGACAATATTTTTTGCTAGAATCATGCTTACATATTTATAAGTCTACCATTCGTCCATGCTTTGAATATTGCTGCCACATCTGGCCTGGTGTTTCTGCTATATATTTAGAGATTCTTGATAAAATCCAAACAATAATCTGCAATGTTATTGGTTCTGACTTGGCATCTTAACTGCAGTTACTTTCCCACTGCTGTAAAATAGCGTCCCTGTGCCTTTTCTATAAATACTTTCAGGCTAATTGTTCTGATGAACTTTCCTCTGTGGTACCTTGAATTTATGAATTTAAGTGCAGTACTAGATTGGCGGCAAGGTCTCATCATTTTACAGTTGAAATGCCTAGATGAAACTGTAAGTTCTATGCTAACAATTTCTTCTCTCACACTTCCCATTTATGGAAATCTCTTCTGGCTTCTTACTTCCCAGTGAAGTTTGATCTTCAAAAATTTAAATGCAATGTCAATCGTTATCTTCTGTCTTAATACTTGTTCTTTTATTTTTCTTTATACTTAATAGTGTTTTTTTTCTCATATTCTCTCACATTCAATAACCCCTTGCATCATAGTGTCTTTATTGCCTTGCTTGGAGTGAATAATTAAAAAAATATCATTAGTATTTAAGAATATTTTAAAGTTTCAGGCTATAGAAAATCATATTCTCTCACACTAAGTAACCCATTGAATCTTAGTAGCTTTATTGCCTTGCTTGGGATGAACTGATTAAAAAGAATGTTAGAGAGTTTTATTAACATTGGAGATACAAACTCTTACCAGGCAAGAAATGTTAATAGGAATTTTGGAGTCATCAGTGTTAATTGTGATGTTCCAATTACATTTGTAACTTATCAATTTTTTTTTTTTTACAAATTAAGGTTAAAGGTTTTTAATTTTTTATAATAGATGGCTAATCTTAGATGTTTATTGCTGTCATTATTTCTATAATAAGATGCTACAGAATTATCCTAGGATTATCCTAAATGGACTACATAGAAAACAGTGATGTGCAGAGGTTTCGCTATGTTTGGTGATGCCTGGGTTCAACTCCTTGATTTTATACTCCTATTACTGAGAAATGTGAGAATGGAAGACATTTTAAATATGTAAACAGATGAGACATGAAATAAACACTTTATTCAAATTAAATATAAACTAAATTTTTATTTCACTCTTTGACTGGATGCTCTTCTGATATGTATGCCTGGGGTCATTGCACCCTCTGCCCCCCCCCCCTTCTGCATGCTATTGATCACAAATGATCAAACAAGAAAAATCTAACCTCTGTCAAGAAGAGGAATTTGAAATTGTATGGCCACATCATAAGAGCCAACAATTTTTCCACTATCATCCTAAAAAGTACCACCTTAGGCAAAAGAAAAAGAGGCAGACAACAGAAAAAAAATTAGCTGGCAACATCATGCCATATAAGAGTGTTAAATAATAGTTTAGCAAATTATTTTTTTTTAGAGAATTGTATTTCTCCTCTGACTTCCTCATTTTCACCTTTGAGGTCAGATGCAGGAAAACAAAAGAAATTGTTTTGATTGGCTAAAACTAGCATGTGAATGTTAGATGATAGAAAGGGATTTCAGGGAGTTAAGACTTACACGTCAAACAATGTGGATGTGTTAAAATCATGTCCGGGAACTTGCACCCTAGTGGGGGTTACAGAGTGACTCCACTGGCTAGTTAAAAAATGTACACGTCAATGTATTTAATAAAGTAGTAAGTTTAAATTTCCTTTATTAATGTTTAATTCTGAACCAAAAACATTTCGCTACCAAAAACATTTCAACACCCAACCGGGAGAAGACAAGAGAGAGAAGATATACAACAATGTATTAATTGAGATTGTGGCCAAAGAGAACCCCAGAAGAAGGGGCTGTACAACAAGAGGATGGATATCACATAGCAATCCAGCTCTTTTTTTCTTTGTTTTTAACAAATCTTTTTCCATTTCTCAAAATATGAACTGTCATATGAAGATTTAATGCTTGAAAAAAAATCGAACATGACATGTGGAGACATGATATCTGGAAAATGATTAAACTGACATAACACTAAAAGCAAAATCACTTTGATAATGGCTTATAAAGCCAAAAGTACTCAGACATTGGACAATTTACATTTAAGCTTTTAGCATTCAACCCACCCTGTAAATATCGGCTCTAAATGTTCAGCCTGCCATAAGACATCTCATGTATACTCTGCCATAATATATGGCAACATAACTGCAAATAATGCAGGAAATCACACAATGAGATTTTGACCACAAATAGTGAGACTTTGAGAACTGATATTTATAAGGTGGGTTTGAATGCGTTGGATGATAAAGGGTTAATTATGCAGTAGAAATCAGAAAAATGTTCAGAAACATAGAAAAAATAAATAAAAACATCCTTAATAAAGAACTTTTGCTGGCCTTTAATCAAACGTGTGTGTGTATGCATGTATCTGTGTGTGATGAACTCTTCTGTCAAAATTTTGATTTATGAGGGTACAACAGTTCTGTTTTAGAAGTAAATTGCTAGACTGCCTATAGTGATGATTTGTTCATAGTGAAATTGAGTTCTAAATCAAATGTTAGTTAGAAATCAATGCAATTATTTTTTCATGTCTGTAAACTACATTCCATACATTATGCATATATTCTAGAGATCAGTGTTTAAGTCGCAATAAATTTTGATTTACTAGACAGACAAATTCTCTTCAGTTGAAAGTTTGGCATAATACAATTTTCCAATCTCCATTACTGCCTGTCTTTCTACCAGAAGTTAAACTTGATAAGTATCAATATAAATTAAGAATGATGGCTACTATATCCAAGAATCACAAACAAGGTTAATAACAAAATTCTCTACATATTATTTATGAACTATATTTTTTTAAATGCAAATTTGACTTCATGACTGGGTATACAAACATTAACACTTTAAAAAATAACAATACATTTGTTAATTTATTTGTTCTTCTTTTCGTCAACTATACACTTTGCTTTTTGAACAACATTAATGATAATTGTAAAACTGCTTGATCCCATTGGTGAAGTTGAGTTAAAAGGAACAAAAACTTGTAATTCCAACAGATAATTTATTGTTAGAACAGATATATTTCACAAAGCTTTTGCAATCCTTGATCACTCTTGAGAAATAAATGAAACAGTAACTAAGCTTCCATTATATGTTATAAATTCAAATTAACAAAAATAAAAAATTCAATTGAATTGAGCCTGTGAGACATGTGTAAGCTGAAAGTGTGAGAATTGCTTAAAGAAAGAAAGAAATGTCATTTCCAAACCAAAGTAAAAAAAAAAAAAAATACTCCTAGTTTTTTCATATTTTTCATTGAAGTAGGGAAGTCCATGCTGGGTGATAACTTCAACTCTAGCACTGATTCCCATATAGTAATAGAAATATAATTTTATACACATGCTTCTGCAGAAAACAACAACTGTGCTGCCCAAAAAAAAAACTTTATCTGGGGTAAGGCATGGTTTTGGAGGTTTTTTTAAAAAGTTGATCCAAGGCTCAAGAGTAACTCAAGATAGACAGTTAGTGAAAGATGTGTGTGATATCAATGTAAGAGAAGATAGAAGGAAGAGAAGATTATAAGGATAAGGATAATAGATAAAGATTGGCCCTTGACTTGAGGCGGTTAATATTGTAGCATTCAGGAGAGTGTCCACATGGGAACTTGTTCCACATAGTAGCAGTACTTGGAAAAAAAGCTCTTTGAGTGGGACTTCCTCCTTATAATTGGAATACAACCGAAATGAGGGTGATTCAACTTCATGGAAGAAGCTATAAAGGTCTGAACTGGTGGGGCTAAAGACATCTGAACGTTTGGCATAGAAATTTCTATGGAGTAGCAATAGGTGTGACATCACATTTGTGGGAACAAGGCTGTAGGGTGGAGAATAAGTATTATCCTACACAATCACATGAATTACTTTGAACTCTATCAAAGCTGGAAAATTAGGATTGAGCACTTCCATTCCAGGTGTGGCAGCAATACTCCATTTTTGGTCTAATCTGACTCTTGTAAAGATAAAACAGCAAAATGTTATAATGGAATATCCCACTCTCCTTATCGCCTATTGTGAACTGACTATATCAGTAGATATATATAGTGTGCACAAAACATACCTGGTGGACTTGCTTCGGCAATTAGTTGGAGAATTATCTCCAGCTAAGCTAGTCGAACTGTCTGCCTTCGGGCAGAGAGGGACCCAGACGAGGCTATGCCAAAGGGCAGAGTCTCATCTGGGGAGGTAGACAGCTACCGACCCCATTTTTTACGGGGTCTATGGGGACTTTTTGCACGAGCCTACTGGCTCGGTTTTACCCCGCATTAAAATAGGCCTTGTGCCATATCCTGCCTCATGGGGAGTTAAGGTAAATATCCTTGCTTCAGGAATTACTAGCTTACTAACTGATTCCCTGTCTTTCAGTAGTGTATTCTCTTTTACAATAAACCTCTGTTTCTTTCATCTATGCCTGTGTTGCTGTTCCTTTCATGCATGTACCACCTTTGTCTTTGTGTAACCTTCTTTAAGGATACAACACAAAAGAAGTCAGGTACTTTATGAAGTGGTAGAATAAGCAGACCATTTTTTCTATCATTTTTAACAATGGATCAGATATATGACTTTCACTTGAGATCTGGAGTTAATTTGAATCTGAATAGATGTTCAAAGTATAAAACCTTGTTGAGAATGTAACTGTTCATTGTGACTCTATAAAACTTAGCATCTGCTCAGTGATAATGAAATTATACTAACTTGGTTTTTGAGGTATTGAAAATGAATCATACTTTAAGAAAATACCATCACATGTGAAGATGCAATATTTGAAAAACAATGAAATCATTGTTATACTCTGTTTCAAACTAGTTCTCTTTCTGATTCAATCTACATCAAAACCTGTTGGCCAGATGTCAACACTAAGAAAGCAAAACCAAAAATAAAAAAGTTCTGCACAGGGAAGAGTATCCAGACTCATAAAACAAATCTCCTCAAATAAGAAAAAAAATACAATATGAACATTGTCACAAAAGCAAACCACAACAAAAAAACAAGAGTCTTGATCCATCTCCTCTGCTTTTAACAATACTGCACACAACACTATACACTGTCAAAAGGGCAAGATGCCAACATCACCACCAGTGACCTCGGTTAACTGACCTGACACATACATCAGCTCCAGGCTCTACCAACTCTCCCCTTCCTCCAAGTCTTGTCCACAAAGAGACATTCTGCCATGATTCTCTCTATTGGCAATACAAAGAAATTTATCTTAACAATTCTTGTTTTTTTTTTGTTTTTTTCATCTCACCAGTGGTACTTGTTTAGTTTTTTCTCTTGTGTTACCATATGCTCGCTTATAACACCAGTATAGTAGAAAAAACAAAAAAACTTTTTGATAATGAAAGCCAAAAGTACTGAAATTGAATAATTTATATTTAAACATTTTCTGGGAACCAAAAAACGGTCTGAAATATAGAAAAAAATAAACAAAATAATCCTTAACAAAGAACTTTCATTGGTTTTTAACCAAACATGTATAAATGAAAAATTGATACCCGAATACACCCTACTCAGACTACTTGGATATATTGTTTTAAAGTATTTTATTCTTTTCCCCATGAGGATAAATATGGCACAATGTCCATTTAATATAGGACTGCACATGCTTTTGGATGTATGTGTGTTGCCCAATCTTATTGGCTTTTGCTGACAGCATCAAAGTTTACCTGCTGACCCTACCCTACTAGTGCAATAGGGAACTGCTGGCTGGAGATGGATCCTCAGGTATTAAGAATATATTTATTATTACATTGCCCACCTGATTCTAGACTTGAAGAGGTCAAGGTTTAATTAGTGAATAGCATTTCAAAGTTCAGTCAGAGATGTTAGAAATATAGAGTGGAAGTAGATTTTAGAAGGAACCAGAAACCCAATCCTGAGCAGGAAACAATGGAAAAACCTCTACTCCTGTTCAAAATACCAGGGAGGAGTGTGAACTGGATGATAGGCGAACTTATCTACTTCTATTGGGTAAGGAAATAATAATAATAATAATCAGTGAATAAAATTTCAGAGTTCAGGTGGTGACGTCAGAAGTTTGGAGTTGAAGTAGGCCTCAGAAGGAACTGGAAACCCAATCCCTAAACTGGAAACAAGGGATAAAACATTCAAAAGATTGGAGAGGAGTGTGAACAAGATGATAGGCAAACCTACCTACTCCTATTGAGAGAGAAGGGTGGGAAAAAATAAAATGTCTAAATTGTCAGCTGTATACAACTGTTTTCTCAGAGTTGAAGTAGGCCTTAGAAGAGCTGGAAACCCAATCCTTAACAGGAAACAAGGAATAATAATCTACTCTGGTTCAAATAACTAGGGAATAGTGTGAACTAGAAAGAGCATTAACAGCTACTGGACTTGATAAACATATTTTCCAGAAAAATTGTTTCAAGATAAAGACTTTATAAATTTCAACTGAAAGTGGCACTGGATGAATGCTGAATATTTCCTTATAAGGAAATTGCTAATATTATCATTACCACTAGTGATTAGAAGAGCAGATACTACATTTTGATCCCAGCCAAAAAGCCAGGAAATGAAGAAAAGGCTAACTTGTGTAGCACTGGCTGTTTGGTCACTGAATGCTGAATGTTTCCTTATAAGGAAATGGCTAATATTACTGTTACCATTACAATGTTCAAAACTACAACTTCATTTTCTATTAAACTTTGATTTTTAGATTTTTTGAAGCCTAGAGTGTTAAGAGTTTGAAATTAAAATTGAAAGTTTTAAACACATTATTAAATACAATTGTTTATACAAGATTTATAAAAATAAACTTTATTTCATGACGAAAAATACATATGAAACTTTATAATTATCAAATATATATATAATAACCTTAGTTTCTCAGTAAAACTATCTAAATTCCTGACTGCTGGCAATATCTGATTTTCCATGCATTTCTATAATGAAGTTGTTACTAGTGCTTTTACATTATGCCTATAATAGCCTTATTCTGTCAGTGACACAATAATATAATAATTTATATTAATAGGCATTATAGATAAGTCTGAAAAGAGAATAAGAATAGTCCAAACATATACCAGATAACATTTTTTCTATTGAGAAACATTATTCAACATACAAAATGTTTACCTTTGTGATTATTTTTTGTTATAAAAAATGAAAGTTCTGCTTTCAAAAAGGTGTAGCAATTTCACATCCTGGAAGTGAAAAAGAGACCAAGAACATCATATCTCCCACTGAGATAACAGGAAAATGGGCCATGATTGGACAGATTTATGACTAATCCAGGTTTCCCATACATGTAAGAGCTAAACAGAGTTTAAACTCCTATCTGTGTTTTGACCAGCATGTGAGTGTGTGTTAAAGTATATGTGTGTGTGTTAACACACTACACATTCTTGACCAAATGAACAATAACAATGCATTTTTCCTTGATTTTCAATGTATTTCTATAACAAATTCATTAGCAGTACAATGATATGATACATATAATAACTCTATTCCATTAATAATGCTTGTTTGTATTCTTAATCACTGATAATTCTTTTTACTGAGTTTTAATGCATTTCTATAGTAAAATCTTTAGATATATAATAGCTATATTCTGTCAGTACTATTTATATATATAATCCTTTTCCTTCTCATTTTCAAAGTATTTTTATAGTAAAATCATTAGAAATGCATTTATGTCACATATATAATAGCTTTAGTCTGTCAGTCTTGCTCAAATCTATCTTACATATTTATAAGTCTACCATTCATCCATGCTTAGAATATTGCTACCAGATATGGTCTGATGCTCTTGCTATATATTTAGAGATCCTTGATAAAATCCAAAGAAAAATGTTATTGGTCCCAACCTGGCAGCTTGGTTTCCATCACTTTCTCATTGATATAATGTAGCTTCCCTGTGCCTTTTCTATAAATACTTTCATGGTAATTCTTTCTGATGAACTCTCCTCTATGGTACCTATAGTCTACTGTAAATATATATTATATATAACTATAAATTCTATGCTAACAGTTTCTTTTAGTGCACTTCTCACCTGTGGAACTTCTAGCTTCTTGCTTTCCATTCAAGTTTGATCTTCAAAAATTTAAATGCAATGTCAACCATTATCTTCTGTCTTCTTGATTTCTGTTCTTTTATTGTTCTTGCTCCTTAATAATGTTTCTTTTTTATAACCAGTAACAATTTGTCTAATTATAAGGCTTGTCTGCAAATGTTCCTAAACCAGCAATGTAGCATGTATAAATTTATAAAACTTAAAAAATATTATAAAAGTAACAGCTGGAATCAAAATATTCAATGAGACAAATATAATTTTTTGAAATGAATGAATTATATTCAGTTCCATTTATTTGGAAACTTTCAGAATCAATTTAGCATATTATAATATTCAGATGAAAAAGAAGAAATCAATGAATATTTAATGTCATATTAAATCAGCATATAAAATTTAACTTTGTAGTTGCTAGCAACATCAGAAAATCTATCTATCTATCTAACTATTTCATATAGTTTATGGGCTTATGGACATATCATGTTCAAACACTAGTTCTTGTACGATCACCAAACTTAAGCAACATGGTTAGTATCTAGATGGGTAACCATTTGGTAATACCAGATGCTGTAAACTTAGATGTGTGTCTGGTGTAATGAATAATGGCTCAGAATTTAAAATTGGAGAGCCAAATTATAATTCCAGTTGTGTTTGTTATATTCAGTTAGGCACAAATACTCTTGAAAAAGGTATCAATCCATCTCTTCTCTCTCCACATGTAGGTTAATTAGTAGGACTTGTATCAGTAAATCATTATTATCACTAAAAATTCTTACAATTAAAAAATATTTTCTGGCTTTAAATAACCTGCAAAAGGCTGATAAGCCATAAAAAACAAAAAAAATATATACCATAGTAAAATATCAAGATATTTATTAAAATAGTTTTTCTATGATTTAATGAATAAAAATATCATTTGTAGAATTAACATTAGACAATTGATAATGAAGCTCATGATTTAAATAAAAACTTTGTTTTTTAATCTTTTATCCAATATGTAATTGCAGTTTTAGTTCTGAGCAGAAAATAGAAACATTCAATATTGTTCACATTTTTAAGGCTTTAAAATTTTAAGTTAGACAGAAATGATATTGTATTTAAAATAAATAAATTAAAAATCAAGTAAAGGCCACAAAATCAAGGTTAAATACAAAATAATTAGCCATACATTTAGTTCAAGATCAGCCCAAGCAGGTTGTGTGTTGTTTTTTATTGACATATTTAACCTCACTAGAGATAAAGATTTTAATGAGTACAGTGTTCACCATTGCATGCTGGATGAATTTCATAAAGGCGGTGATGCAATACATGCAATGAAGAATATTTGTGTTGGGTACCAAGATGCAGTAACTCCGTGTAAATTCTCTTAATCATTTAATAAATTTAAAAAGGACAAATTAATTTCCTAAACCTCATTCTATCTATCTATCTATCTATCTATCTATCTATCTATCTCCACCTTTTTCTCCATATCTTTCACAGCCTGTTTTTATCTATATAGGCAAATAACTTTAAAAAATAACATTTTGAAGACCACTTTTGCCATAAGTCCTTGTTAAAGTAGTAGCAACTGAGTACAGTCCATCATGTTCAACTACATATGGACATCTTAAGCAAATGTAGGAAAGTAGAGAATATGATTTCTCCATGAATCCTTCCTAGAGATTCAACCTGCAGCATCCAACCATCTACAAGTCTGCTGACAGTGTATAAAAACCTTCCCTTATTTTCATTGAATAGTTACAGTTGTTAGATATATGAGTATCATAAGGCAAGGATGGAAAGAAGAGGGAGCAAGAGGAAAGACTAACTTGACACTGAAATCTGTAGTATTATTTACCGAAATAGGAACTAGTGCATGTGGTAGATGTGTGTAGAACCACTCTAGGAACTGGCCAAATGTAAAATTTAGAGTATTTATATATTCTTGGAAGGATCATGGAGCATTCACTGTATCAATCTACAGTGCTTTCTGATTGGCCAAAAAAACTTAGTCTTTGGTCACATGACCTTCTCACTACTACATCTGTGCAGTTGGTCTGTGGCTGTTCTATTTGTAGTAACGATGAAAATGATCACGAATCATGACAAGATTTGAATTTTATTTAGGGTGTAACACAGTGGATGAGAAATGAGCATTGTACCAAGTGCAGTAGAAATATCTCTCACATTTTAAAGGTTGACAAAAAGACTAAAGTAATTGCTATTAAAAAAAGTTATTTCTTTCACAGTTGTTTAAACAAAGGGTTAAACATTTTATTTATTTGGTTTTAAAAATGACATCCTCAAAAATGGTGACCAGTATTCACTATAAACTGTTGTTGACAATTTCTAAAGACTGGACATTTTCAAGAGTTTGAGTGCATTGAGGTTTTCCAGGTGGCATGTTACAAATATACAAAGCTCATTGTCACTTTGTTGGTGGGCTGATCTCTCTCTCAGTAATAATATAGTAGAGTCATAGTCTTCAAATCTATACATGAAATAAGCTTTGTGGGTAAAGCTCTATCAAAAATGAAAATACTTTTGATAAATAATAATAATAATCACTTAAAGGCTGCCAATGGCTGCTCTTAAGCTCAATGACAAACTACTTTCTATTCATAGAATTCATCATCATCATCATCCCCATCCCCATAACCAGGTGTAGTTGTAATGTTACTGTGCAGCCGAGCATTTGGCCAATTACCTCCATATATCTGGTCTGAAAGCTGGAATGATATTCATTCATGCATAGCATGTCTTGGGCAAGTAGACCTGGTGGAACAACAGGCAATGTCAAACCAAAGCCAATGTCCTCTAACCAATGGCTCACCTTGGTAACGGACACATGAGCATTTGTTCTATCAGAGTAACTCTCTGCCTTAACCATTAACTTCAGTTTAGGAAACCTTCTGCACAGCAATGCTGTGTTATCACCCTACCAGCTGCATACATACCTATGGAGCCCAGTCTATCCCATTGTGCTAGATGGCCGATGATCCTACACAAAGGTTCATCTATCCTTTGACAGGTCTTGTTCTTAATTCTGCTGTGTCTAGCCACCCTTCTCGCCAGAAAAGCTTGGTATGGGAATTAGTTTAGTTGCTAATGACAGGTAGTACTGGGTTACATGGTGCCAGTAGCACTTGGTTGGTTGTCTTTCTTAATGACATATCAACACCTCTATGGGTTATTTAATGCTGAAATTTAAATATTTTGTAAACAAATCTTTATTTTATTTTTTGGAGGTAACAATGATTTAGTGATATAAGTCTTACTAATTAACCCATAGCTGGAGTGAGAAGAGGTGGATTCATACCTTTCCCAAGGTTATTTGCATATAAGTGAATATAACAAACCCAACTGGAATTGGAAGTTGGCTAATTAACAATTCCAGCCATTATTTATTACACCACCCACACATTCAAGCTTACAGCACTTGGTATTCTCAAATAGTCACCCATCTAGCAACTAACCAGGCTTGATGTTGGTTAATTTCAGGAATCATACAGGAACTGGTGTTTCAATGTGATGTGACCATAAGCCAGCACTTGTAAAGTGACTTGATATAATATATGAGGGTGAATCATAAAGTAAAAGCAATTTTTATACAACACTTTTATTTCCACTGGTGAAGAACAAATGCATATACAGTGTAACCCGGATATAAGAGACCCGGTTATAAGAGAAACCCGGATATAAGATAGATTTTCTCTGGTCCCAAATTAGAGCCATACTTACCTAAACAAAATAGACCAAACCCGGATATAAAGAGAAACCCGGATATAAGATACTTCTTCTTTGGTCCCGACAACTCTCTTATATCCGG
>OZ038502.1:33224915-33242415 GCA_964036315.1 Acanthosepion esculentum
CTATGAAGGAGTGATGTGAGTGCTGTGAAAATTTGCATGTATTCATCTCAACTCTTCTTGTTAATAACTGCATTGTTTTCTTTCAGGTCAACTGACATCTGACTTTTCAAAGAGGACTTCAAATCTAACTAGTAGCAACTTCTCTTGAAAATGAACAAAATTTGGCATTGTGGTGTTATCAAATACCTGCAGAAAAAAGTGTTTATCCCCCAAGGGTGTTCATGCTGACATGGTTACTACCTTAGAGAATGATGTTTCAGCTTTATCAACAGTGCAAAAGTGGGCAGTTGAGTTTAGGAGGGGAATGGAAAGTCTTGAAGATGATCAAGTTTTGTACATCCTGCAATTTTCACCACCAACGAAAACATTGATTGTGCTCACCATACGGTGATGGATGGTAAGCGATTGACTATAAATCAAATAACCAATGCTATTAGCATATCCCATGAGAGAGTTGAGAATATTCTGCACAATGAACTTGGCATGACAAAGGTTTCTACAGGGTGGGTTCCAAATTTTTGGACACCTGATCAAAAGCACATCAGGCTAATAACATCATGGGAAAAATCTGACATTGTTTGAGGAAGATCCAGCTGGTTTCCTTGAACATTTCCTAACCAAGGATGAGTATTGGGCTCATTACTTTGAGCCAGAGACAAAGAGACAATCCATGCAGAGAAAACACCCCTCCTCACCTGCTCTAAAGAAGGCCAAGACAGTTTCATCTGCAGAGAAGGTGATGGATTCACTTTTTTGGGATGCGAAAGACATTGTGTTTATTGATTATCTTCAAAAGAGCCACACTATGGAGAATACTATGCCAGCTTGTTGAGTATCTATCAAGACCAAACACCCAGGAAAACTGATGACAGAAGTCTTGTTTCATCAGGACAATGTTTCAGCACATGAATCCTTGCTTTCAAAGACTGTTGTGCATGACTGTAGCTTGAATTACTTATTCGCCTGACTTGGCCCCGTCTGACTATCATCTGTTACCCAATATGGAAAAACACTTGGTTGTGGTCCAGTATTGTAGTGATGATGACATCATATCTGTTGTTGATAACTTTTTGACCAAAGAATGAAAGCTTCTTCACCAATATGATCCAACCACTGCAACACAGATGGAAGAAGTGTGTAGATCACAAGCAGGACTATGTTGAAAAATAAACTTATTTGGTCACATTCCATGAAAGTATCTTGGTCAGCCTATGAACTTTTCAGCCAATCCTTATATATAAGCATTACATGTTTCAATACAAGGTTAGTAAGCTACTATATTTGAAAGTATATATTTTATTATGGTAATGGTAATATTAGCCATTTCCCTACAAGAAAATAAGCATTCACTGACCGAGCTGTCAGTACTGCCTTTGGTTGAAATTTATAAATTCTTTTTCTTAAAATAATTTTTCAGGAAAATAGTTTTTTCAAGTCCAGTAGCTGTTATTGCTCTTTCCAATATTAATGGGGTTTCTCTTCCTAATCTTTTCTTTGAAGTAGTGTGGAATGTCAAAATCATTATTAGGTCATTATTTTCTTTTTGAATTTTATGTGATATCCATTTCAGTTGTTGCTGCTGTTGGTAGTCATCAAGTGATATGGTTTCTGTTATTTGGTACAGTTCTTTGTGAATCTGTAGTGCCAGTCCACAATAGAGTTATGATAGGTACAAGTACAGGTAGTCTGTGGTGTTTGGGTAAAGATTAGTTTTGCCTGATGCATCAGCTTCATATATAAAATCCAGGAGATATGTTTTTAATCATTTTTTGGGGAAAAAATGGATGATCTGATATATCCCCATGAACTAGTGTAGCAATATGCAAATGTCTGAATGTATTTTTATCTTATATATCCCCGTGTAGCAATATGCAAATGTCTGAATCTTTTTTTATCTTATATATCCCCATGTAGCAATATGCAAATGTCTGAATCTTTTTTTATCTTATATATCCCCGTGTAGCAATATGCAAATGTCTGAATGTATTTTTATCTTATATATCCCCGTGTAGCAATATGCAAATGTCTGAATGTATTTTTATCTTATATATCCCCGTGTAGCAATATGCAAATGTCTGAATGTATTTTTATCTTATATATCCCCGTGTAGCAATATGCAAATGTCTGAATCTTTTTTTATCTTATATATCCCCATGTAGCAATATGCAAATGTCTGAATCTTTTTTTATCTTATATATCCCTGTGTAGCAATATGCAAATGTCTGAATGTATTTTTATCTTATATATCCCCATGTAGCAATATGCAAATGTCTGAATGTATTTTTATCTTATATATCCCCGTGTAGCAATATGCAAATGTCTGAATGTATTTTTATCTTATATATCCCCGTGTAGCAATATGCAAATGTCTGAATCTTTTTTTATCTTATATATCCCCGTGTAGCAATATGCAAATGTCTGAATCTTTTTTTATCTTATATATCCCCGTGTAGCAATATGCAAATGTCTGAATGTATTTTTATCTTATATATCCCCGTGTAGCAATATGCAAATGTCTGAATGTATTTTTATCTTATATATCCCCGTGTAGCAATATGCAAATGTCTGAATGTATTTTTTATAATTTTAACTTCCTGGAAAGGGAGGTTACTTCTGATCTGAAAGCAAAAATATAATTTTCAGCAATCCCTATATCGTACTTAAATCTCTCATATGGATAGTCAGTATAAACCATAATATGTTTTGAAATAATTCAATGTAAAAAGACCGATGCACTCATAAATACATATAAATAGAGGTTTGTTTATATATATATATATATATATATATATATATATATATATATATATAGTCATCCACAGACAGACTGCTTCGCTGTAACACAGCTCCTCAATGTGGCTAGACGTCCAATTGCTTCAAGCTATGTTTAAACATTCCATAAAAAATAATTTTTTTTTAATATTCCATAAAAAGATATAAAAGATTAGTAAAATTCTGTAAAAAAAGTATAAATGTATTTAATATTCCGTAAAAAAAACAAATTTTTTTCTTCACATATACATACATGTATTTAACTGTAATTTCTGTGAGCTTGCTGCTAAGTTACCTCTTAGGAGTAAGGAAACTACCACATGTTCTTTATCTACTACTGGTTTACGAGACAACAGGGTAAATATCTGCTCAAAACTAAATCTGAAATTCTCCTCTAAGCCAACATTTATCCCGTTATCATTTCTTTGGGGCTGTTCCAATCATTATTTTTCTGTTTAAAAAGTGTTTTCCTTGTTTGTGCATTTCTTTGAAATGTATTTTGTTTCTGTAAGGCACTAACATTATTTTGTGTAGGTCTAATATCCTCAAAGCTAATATTATGACCCAAAAAATTGACTGAAGTCACATCAAATGCTGAATTTGCTATTGAAATTCTTAGGTTATTATCATGTAGGATTTTTATAGCAGTTTCAACATCTTTTATGTCTGCTGAAGAATCATTGCTGAAAATAAGAATATTTACAATGTATGTAAATACACAGTCAACATGTTGAAAAGTCTTATCACTGTATCTTTGAAAAGTGGATGCTGCATTCTTTAGTCCAAATGGTATGTATTTGTATTCATGCAATCCAAGAGGAGAAATAAGTGCTGTTTTTTTATATCATCTGGGTGCATTTTGATTTGATGGTATGCTGATACCTGGTTGATTTTGCTAAATTTTGTTTTGTTGGCTAGTTTATCAGCAATTGAATTAATATTCAGGATGGGATATTTATCTCTTTTTGTAATACTGTTCAATGCATGGTAATCACCGCAGCATCTGAAATTTCTATCTTTTTTTTAACAACATGTAGTGTGGTAGCCCATCCACTATCATCTGTAATAACACCATTGTTTTGCAATTTCGAAAATTCTCCCTTTACTGCCTGGGTTTTCACACCTGATAGATGTCTAGCCTTGGCAAAAGTAGGAGCATGACTGCCTTTATCAACTCTCTGGTATACTCCTGCATATATGCTTGCTGGGCTGGTATGTGGGGATATAATGTTGGGATATATTTTTATAAAGCTTTTAATGAAATCAGGCATAATTATTATTTATGACTAAGTTGATAGAGTCATTGAATTTTAAAGTTTCTTTGAACATGATATTGTGGGATTAATGATTGTTCTCTATTGGCATTCTATTAATAAACCAAAATCTTTTAGGAAATCAAATCCTAGTAGTGGGTATTGAATGTCTGCTGCTATGAACATCCACTGAAAAGATTGTCAAAGGGTCAGTAAGCTTATCTTGGGTTTAATTTTCCTGAAGCAGTGTATATCAGAGCCTGTAGCCATAGTTAGAGAAACTGGTTCACTTGTTGGTTCTGTTGATAAATTGTTGATGTAGTTATGTGGAATGGTAGTTAAGCTGGCACCAGTATGAATGCCCAATTAGTTTCCCACTTTGTTTGTCATTGGTGAAGATAGACACAAACTTGGCTGTTGTATCAAGTCTCTTTTTCTGTTTGAACCAGTGTTTACATGAACATGCCATGTCCACATAATAAATATGTGCTCTATATATTTTTTGTAATTGTCCCTTTTGGAAAGGTGTAAGACTGTAAGGTATTGCTGAGGTTTTAGTAGGCACTTCTTTATTCTGAATTTGGTTATACATGCTTATTTTAGCAATGCCTTGTATTAAAGGCATTAATTCATCTGCCAGTTGTCTCAGCCAGGTTGGGTTTAAATCTTTTTGTGTTTTTAATACAGGAGCTATGGAAGCTGGTAACACCTGTACAAAATTTGTGTAACATTATGTTGTTGCTTATCTCTAGTTTTTTTTGCAATTGACTATTTTTCCTGAAGGTAAATTGATGGTCATTAATTTATGTAGCAGTTCTGGCTTCATTTGTTCATATGTTTTGATTAAAGTTTTTTTTAACTCATTGTAGTTGTGAGTATGCAGAATGTTGCTATGTATTTTCACCATTATTTCTGGAGATAGAGATGCAATAACATTGTAAAATTTAGCAATTTGGGAAGTTACATTTCTCAGATAGAATTGATAATGTTAGTTTGCATGAATTCAGGTGTCTTAATTGTTATTTGTTGGACAGTTGCTTCATGGTGCTCTTGCCCCATTTTGTTTATTTTTGCATTATGTGTGTAATATATACATGCATACATACATACATACATACATATATATATATTGAAATTCATCAAATATGCGGTTATCAAAATGTGTTTATTTTTAGGTCACCAAATAGTTGTTAAAATGTATTTCTTTTGTTTTTTTGCTTGTCGTGGTCACCAAATATGGTGACTATTAAAATGTGTTTATTTTTTTGTTGTTTATTAAGGTCACAAAATTTATTGTGTGTGGATATAAAACATTGACTTCATTTACAAAGTGAATGACAACATAAATATATGAAAGTTCAAGTAAAACACAAATGTTTTCATATAAAAATGAGATTCTTTAATGCTTTAAAATGAAGATATTAAAATTGTATATAGTAATATGCAGCAATAAATATTTTAAAAACAGCATGAAAGAAAAAACAACAAACAGGAAGAAGACGAACAAGATTAATAAAATAAATCACTGTAAAGAGATAAATTCAAACAATGACAATAATAAACAAGAAAATAACAAAAAAGTGGCAAATTGGTTTTTGATACTTGCTTTTAACAGCCAATCAAGGACAAAAATGTAAATTATATGCACAATGTTTAAAAAACAATAAATTAAGAACAACCAGGGAACCATCAGAGAATATATATATATATAAAAAGAATGTTAAACATAAAACTGTCTTTAAATAATTGTCGGACTTTGTCCATTTCACAATGTGTGACGTCATTTGTTTACATTTGATACACCATGAGCAGTTATGAATGTACGTGAGAGATTCATGGAAGATTGAAGTTTATAAGCAGTAAATTTGACCTTGACAACCGAACGCTCCTCTGTGGCCAAATCGGTAAAGGCACATCAAGCTAAATGACGTTTCCGTATAAGATACAAGTTCGAATCCTGTCGGAGGACGAATATTTTCTATGAAAATTTCTCGGACATTCAGGCCGGTAAATGTTATTTAATACTGTTTATTATAAACAGAGCATTTACTTAAATACTTGTATCTATAAAAAGAATGTTAAACATAAAAAAATGTCTTTAAATAATTGTCGGACTTTGTCCATTTTATATATATATATATATATATATATATATATATATATATATATATATATATATATATATATATAAATATAACAAGCCACTGTAAAAAAATATGCAAAACTTGGACCTTTGTGCCTGCAAGAAAATGGAGTGTCAAAAGGATGTTTTTTTTCACTGACAACTATTATTATAACTAGGAGTAAAGGTAGTTAAAATAATAGCAGTCTCAATGGAAAAAGCATCTTCTTGACACCATTGTTTTTGGGCATGAAGGTCCAAATTTGTCAAATATATATATATATATATATATATATATATATATATATATAACCACTCATTGAGAAAAAAGGAATAAATAAAATAAACAAAAAAGTAAATAAATAAGTGAACAAATTAAGTAAATAATAAGCAATATTTACACTATTTATATTAGGACTATTGTTTTCATCTTTGTTGTTTTTGTCACAATGTTTTGGCTGTTGCAGCCTCCCACTTATATCCACTAGGCTACTGGGACAATGGTCTAGTGGGTAAAAGCATTGGTTTGTGAATTTGGTGACATAGCGGTTGTGAGTTCAATCACTGGGTTGGGTATTGTCTACTTGCACTCGGTAGAAAATGGCAAGCAATAACGGAACACTGCTAAATAAAATAAGAACTACACATGAACAGTGGAATGAGAACAGTCTAACCCTGTAGATTAAATAAAGGTTTCTGTTGAGAATTACCTGTAGGTTACCCACATTGATAGGCACATGAGGAAGGCTGGATAGCACAATGGACAAAACATTGTGATAAAAGCCACAAAGATAAGGACAATAGTCCAAGTATAAGTAGTTTACATAATGATAACACATTATCCCAGGAATTGACAAATTCACAGACTATGAATACACACATAAAGACAACTAAATGTAATAATAAACAACATATAACAAAGTAATAAATAATAAACAATGACCAAAATATAACAAACACCGTTATGAAATAGCTACAAATAATTGCATTTGAATACACAATTATTCCTACTCAATAACCTCTAGAATAATTTGAAACATAACTGTTACCACCTACCCAATAACTATTAGAATAATGCAATAGATCTTGTTATCCATAATTCACCATTGACCAGCATATATAAATAGTCGAGCCAAAGCATAACACACATGTCCTGAAGATTGCATTTAAGCATAAAACAGACTGTCACAATATTGTTTTGACCTCAATGTCTACTTTTATATTTATATACGCTCTATCCCAGATATTGAGCACTTTTGCCCATGAATATAATATATCTTAAAACTATAGTTTTATCACACACACACACACACACACACACACACACACACATATATATATATATATATATATATATATATATATATATATATATATATATATATATATATATATATAAATCGACCTTGCTAACCAGACGCTGCTCTGTGGCCGAAAGGTTAAGGCACATCACGCGAAATGATGGTTCCGTATAGGATACAGGTTCAATTCCTGTTGGAGAGCGAAAATTTTCTATGAAAATTTCTCGGACATTCAGGCCGGTAAATGTTATTTAATACTGTTTATTATAAAACAGAGCATTTGCTTAAATACATGTATCTATAAAAAGAACGTTAAACATAATATAAATGTCTTTAAATAAATTGTCGGGCTATGTCCAATTCAAAAATATATGACGTCATTTGTTTACATTTGATACGCTAGAGCAGATATGAATAGAAGAGATTCATGGAAGATTCAAGTTTAAAGATAGTAAAATCGACCTTGCTAACCAGACGCTGCTCTGTGGCCGAAAGGTTAAGGCACATCACGCGAAATGATGGTTCCGTATAGGATACAGGTTCGATTCCTGTCGGAGAGCAAAAATTTTCTATGAAAATTTCTCGGACATTCAGGCCGGTAAATGTTATTTAATACTGTTTATTATAAAACAGAGCATTTGCTTAAATACATGTATCTATAAAAAGAACGTTAAACATAATATAAATGTCTTTAAATAAATTGTCGGGCTATGTCTAATTCAAAAATATATATATATATATAATCACACACTGATTACATTAAGTCCCTGCAGCCATTCCTTCTGCTTACAGAGAGAAGGCTGTTTCAAACTAATGCATAATGTCTCTAATATTTTCAAATGGTAATCGGTGTGTGCTCTGCTTATTATGGTAAAGGAATCCCTGGTAAACAACATACTAAGATTTAAAAAATGTTCAGTGAATTTTTTAGTATGCCAATACTTTATGAATAGCAATAAATGCAGGGGTGATGTTATATTTAGCCTTATAATTTGGTTTAATGTAGTGACCATGTGTTAATCTATTCTTAGATACTTTCTTTCTCTTTAGATCTATTATTCAAAATGTCTGATGTTAGATCCATTTGGTAATTGTTATTGACATTGAGAGGAGGGAAATTTGCCAGCGGTCTGTTCATAATTAGAAACTTCATTGGTTGCATTTATTTGTTTTGTGAGCAGGAATTTATTGAACTTATATAGTGTTATTTCTTTTGTCTTGAATAAAAATATCCTTTTTTACTTTTTGGCATTTTAATCGTAATTCTGTAGAAATGGAAACTGTGGGCCAAGTTCAAGTTCCAGCTGCAAGTGATTATATTCGTTTTGAACTTATGTCCTTGAGAAATACATGAACCAATCTCTTCTCCTATCTATGGATAAAATAGTAGAGAAGACTGAGCCATTTAGACTAGGTAAGGCTAAAGAAAATTCTTCATTTCAAACCAACCTGAAGAGGGATGAATACTTCATCAAGTAATTTGTTTCTCTTGAAACCCTTTTTGTGTTGCTACTACTGTGACTGCAGTTTATGCAGTTCCCCAATGATTATACAGTAAGTTCTGAGATGTGGATTTCATGACAGTCCCATTATTAATCTCCAAGAGTTGATGGCCACAGGCAGACAAGCAAAATAGCAATAATTCAAAAGGAAATACTGTTCCATAAAATTCATTATTTATTTCAGAAATCAAATGAAGAATTGTCAAATATCTTAAAAATGCCACACTCCTGATGCATTATAGTTTGAAATGAAAAATATCCAATATGTTATAATTTCAACATGCTACAATAGCAAATAAAAAACTCTACCAAATCACAAAGAAAGAATTTTCCAAATACTGAAAACCCGCATCACTTAAAGACTTCCAATAGGCGCAACAACTAAAATAGATAGCAGATGTAACTTGAAGAGAAAATAATGATGTTGTCTTTCCACACTAACTAAAACAAAAGGTTAGGAAGGAAACCCCCATCAATACTAGAAAGAGCAATAACAGTTAATGAACTTGAGAAACCTATTTTCCTGAAAATCTGTTTTCAGAGAAAGAGTTTATAAATTTTAACCAACAGTAATGCTAACTGTTTAGTTAATGAAGGTCAAATGTTTTCTTAGAAGGAAATGGCTAATCTCACCATTGTTGCTTTTCCTCTCCCACACACACACACACACACACACATATATATATATATATATACTCATAATCATACTTCATAATTTCAAATTTTTTTCATCAGTATTTGTGTTCGTAAAAAGAGAATAAAAAATTAGTCTGAGTTCTTCAAACAAACTGCAAACTCTATTTAAAAAAAAAAAAGGCTTCCAAAGATTTAATCGAATATAATATTTATTCTGAAAACCTATCTGAAAAAAAGATTTATCAAACTATTTTTGAGTTATTTTGAATATGATGTATTCATTCATACATTATGTGAATAGACTGAGTTAGCCTTAAGATTTGTGAGGCCAAACACTTTTGTGTGCCCAATTAGAAGTATTTTCTGTGGGGGCCAATTAAAAAAATGTTTTAGGATCCAACTGGAAAATCTTTTATTGGGCTCAAGTGAAAACATTTTTTTCTAGGGTTGAATTGGTAATATTTTTTGAGGGGCAATTTGGAAATATTTTTTGTGGGATCAAACTGGGAACATTTTTTGTGGGGCCCATCTGGAAACATATTTTTAGTAGAAGTTATCATGCATATATTTTCATATTTATCTTTTTAAGATTTTCAAAAAAGAATTTTTACTGTTCTATAAGTATATTATTTAATTCAAGTACAGTAAAAATTCAGAATAAAATTAAAGACATTATTGCTTTCTGTAAAACCTGCAATGTGCTTTTGCATGTATGAGGGTGTGCTGAAAAGTTCCTAGGCTGACTATGAAGGAGTGAGTTTAGATCTGTGAAATCTTGCATGCATTAATTCCAACTCTTCTTATTAATAAAAGCATCATTTCTTTCTGGGTAAACTGACATTTGACTGTTCAAAGACTGTTCATCCTGTTGGTTAAAAAAGTCATCAACAGCAGACATGACATCATCATCCCTATGATACTGGTTTTCAGCCAAGTATTTTCCCATGTTAGGGAATTGATGGTAGTTAAACCAGGAAAATAGAGAGAGTAATCAACCAGTTACAGTCATGCACAGTAGCCTTTGAAAGCAAGGGTTTGTGTGCTGGAACATTGTCCTAATGAAACAAGACCCCTTTCATCATTTTTCCTAGGTGTTTGGTCTTGATAGCAAGTTGGCTTATTACTCTCCATTGACGGTATAGCTCTTTTGGAGATAGTCAATAAACACAATGCCTTTTGCATCCCCAAAATCTGAAAACGCCACCTTCCCTGCAAATTGAATGGCCCTGCCTTTCTCTGGAGCAGGTGAGGATGGATGTTTTCATTGCATGGATTGTCTCTGGCTCAAAGTGATGAACCCAGTACTCATCCTGATTAGTCTGATGTGCTTTTGATCATGTGTCAAAAGATGTGGCAACCACTGAGCAGAA
The DNA here is from genome assembly GCA_964036315.1 of Acanthosepion esculentum. Lineage (NCBI taxonomy): Eukaryota > Metazoa > Mollusca > Cephalopoda > Sepiida > Sepiidae > Acanthosepion > Acanthosepion esculentum. The sequence goes on from OZ038502.1 coordinate 33,235,872, forward strand.
ACCTTTGTCATGCCAAGTTCATTGTGCAGAATATTCTCAATTCTCTCATGTGGTATACTAATGTCATTGGCTATTTGATTTATAGTCATCCATCACAATGTGGTGAACATGATCAATGTCCTTGGTGGTGGCAGTTGCAGGATATCCAAACATTGGCTCAACTACAACATTCTCCCTCCCCTCCTAAACCCAGCAGCCCACTTTTGCACTGTTGATAAAGCTGTAACACTATCCCTTAATGTAGCAACTATGTCAGCATGAATGTTCTTGGGAGCTAAACCCCTTTTCTGCAGGTACTTGATAGCACCACAATGCTAAATTTTGTTCATTTTCAAGAGAAGTTGCTACTAGTTACATTTGAAGTCTTTGAACAGTCAGTTTAACTGGAAAGAAACAATGCAGTTATTAATAAAAAGATTTGACATTAATACATTCAAGATTTCACAGCTCTTGTATTACTTCTTCATAGCAAGCCTATGAACTTTGCAACCTACATTCGTATTTAATGCAGTGTTTCTCAATCTTTTTTACTTCAGGGTGCATGTGTAGAATAATTAAAACTGGCTTACTTTAAATTTTAATAAGGAAAAATTAGCCATGAAATTTGAAAATAGGAAAATAATAAAGAATTCTCCTGAAATAAACATTTATTTTTAAATTATGACATGTGCTTGGAGTCTGTAGCCTTTTAAAAATGAAGATTTTTTTAAATATAAAAATAATTCATAAATAACTCTTCTGTTTATTTGGTGCATACCTGGCTACCTTTCAGGGTGCATTAGTGTGCCTGGGTGCGCTGGTTGAGAAACACTGATGTAGCGGCATAGAAAGAGAAATTGTTGAGCTGAGTGTCAGTTCTAGGCCAATTCATTGCATTTACTTTTCACACATGGGAATGGTATGAATGCATTTCTTCTCCCAACCAACTATGGGTTAGATGGCAGTAGTTTTTTTAGCTGTGGTTGGCAGCCAGTCTTGGAGAAGGTCATCTCTAAATTTCAAATAACAAGCTACTCCTCCCCGGTCTTTAGAACAGGAGTAGAGGTTTCTCCCTTGTTTCCTGTTTAAGACTGGGATTCTGATTCCTTCTTAAGTTATCTCATTCTCTTTCACTCTAAGTAGCCCCTTGCATCTTAGTGACATTATCACCTTGCTTGGGGTGAATTAATAAAAAAAAACTGTATGTAACCCCTACAAGGTGTATACTATACAACTATTGAAAAGATTAAGGAGTTCACAATTAATTACAGTGTGGTGTTGTGCAACTTAAGTGAGAATGAATAAAAAAAAGTGTGGTACCTGCTTTGGCATGCAGCCCAACTAGGAGTAATGTCCTTTTGGCTCTGTGCACAAAGAAAAACAAGAGAGAAGACTGATTTTAATACCCTGAAAGCAGGGTATTAAAAAAAGGGATTAAAAACAGCAACAACAAAAAGCTAATTACCAGCAATGATTAATCTTTTTATGAGGTCTGGAATCATCCAAATCCACTTGCATGCATTTTATTTAAAAAATAAGAAAGTGAACCAAATGTCTAGACAATATTTACATTGGCTTGCTGGACTCTCAGAAAAAAATATCCAATGAAGAATAAAGAAAAAAACTTATTGTGCCATAGATGATCTTTGATTTCTTTGTTCCTAATCGGATATTCCCACTCTCTGAATTTACCCAACCAAGCCAAGAAAAGTGGAGAGTTTTTCTGACAATGGTTTATTATTAATGTTCCACAAATAGCCAACTGCACTGTATGTTTTCTTTTTTAAATATGCTAAAATATCTGCAATCGGATGATCTCTGATCCAGGTTCTTTAATAACAATAATTATTAATGGTTATCATCTCCACTGAGACATAAAAAACTCTCTTGGGTTTGGCAATGTGTTCAATTTGGCTTCACAGTCATTCTGCAGAAATCAGTCTTAATTTTAATAACAACTAGTCTGGTACCTATCACTTCATTGTTGGCAAAATTATTAAATTTCAAATATAAATTGTTTGTTCATCTGGGGTATGATGATAAACTACATCTGGCATCAAAGCCTCTGATTGGAGGTTTTAAGGAGCGTGGTACAACCTCTTAATTGTTGTGGTTCCCAAGTCTATCCTGACCCGGGGTGGTAGTAACTGTTAGGGTCTCAGCTATGGGTCAAATAGTGAACCATCTAAACAATGACCAACAATACATTTTTGTGATCTAATAACTATATATTTTAAAACATACCATCTTACCCTGAAAGTATAATATATGTACAAAATATTTAAATTTTGAAATTCAATAATCCATTCAATAACCAATATACCACTAAAGAGATCTCCATAATCTCCATAAATTGTTTGTCCAATTAAAATACTGCATTTATAAGAAAATTATTCAGTTTAAGTACAGGAGTCATAAAAATTAATTCAAAAGGTCACATATTTCAGCTTTTCCTGCTAACCAAGGGTTGTTGCCAGATACAAAGAGAAATTATCCCTTGTGACACAGATGTGTATTTCAGTTACATTCACATTGTGTGTGTATATATGTTTACATGTGTGTAAGTATATTTTAATTTAATGACAAACCTAAAAATATTTCTACAAAGTTTTAAAAGAATTATTTAATAATTATTTAAATAATTCTGTTTGTCATCAAATAATTTCTGAAAACTCCAATAAAATTCTATCTGATGTTTTTAGAATCTAAAAACCAACTTTATGATTTTATTGCTCAGCCCAGTGTATGGCTTGTCCAGACTGAGTGTAAGAAAAATGTATTATTCCAAAAAATCTTATTTCAAATTTAGTCAAATTTTGTGCATATGTATGAGTGTGTTTGCTTATGTGTGTGCATGTGTGCATTAAATGGTACATGCACATGTAAATCAGCCATGTACAAAACAGAAATATGCATATACATTACATATGTGTATGCAAAGTGACACACAGACAGTTTTTGATGGATAGAGAATATATATATATATATATATATATATATATATATATGCTCCAATACAGACACCTAGGGGCTGATGTTAGCCACATGCAGAACGGCTTGAAACAGACTATACTATGTTGAGGTAATTTTTGGATTTTGGCTGTAAAAAATACATATGCTCTGTTATAATAAATACATTGAGATCTCTGTGGATCAGTTTTAATAACTAATATTACTAGGATCCACCCGGATTATATACCAACGAATCGAGTACCTGTACTATATTTATATATATTAGGTCATCCCATAAGTTCTGTCCGAATTTTAACTTTTTGCTAAAATGAACGAAATTTAAAGAGTATTTTATAATGTCTAATGGAGCTGAACATTATTTTTATGTTTAGATGCATTTAAACTGATCAAATTTTATTTGAGAGAACAATAAAATTAAATTTTGTACCCAAGAATCATTTGAGGCACATAATACTTTATGAGTTCAAGAAAGGAAACTCAGCAGCTGAAGTGGCTAGAAACATTCACTCAGTTTATGGAGAGGAATGTGTGAATGAAAGAACTTGCAGAAGATGGTTTGCAAAATTCAGAGGTAGAGATTTCACCCTTGAAGATGAAGATCAAACCAGACGTCCAGTTGAGTTTGATGAAAAGCTTCTTGAAGCAGCCCTTGAAGAAAATCCTGCTTTATCAGTTGAGGAATTGGCAGTTGTTCTCAGTTCAAACCATGCAACTGTTCATAGTCATCTTCAATAACTTGGAAAAGTTCCTAAACTTGGAAAATGGGTGCCTCATGAATTGTCTGAAAACAACCTCAAATCTCGAGTTGACATCTGCTCTTCTCTCCATTCTTGCCAACTTGTTTCACCTTTTTTGGATAGACTTGTGACTGGTGATGAAAAATGGATTTTTTATCGAAATGTTAAGCGTCGTAGACAGTGGCTTGGTAAAGGGGAAGGACCCCAGCCACAGCCGAGAAGGGAACTTCATGGGCAAAAGGTTCTTCTTTCAATCTGGTGGGATTGCCAAGGAATAATCCACTTTGAATTCTTACCACCTAATGCAACAATTAATGCTCAAATATACTGACAGCAATTAGAGCGTTTGAACCAAGCTTTGAGGAAAAGAAAACCTGCTCTAGTGAATCAAAAACGGGTGATGTTTCATCAGGACAATGTGCGACCACACACAGCAAGAATCACGTTACAAAAGATCGAAGAACTTGGTTGTGAGAAAATTCCTCATTCACCTTATTCTCCCGACCTTGCTCCTTCAGACTACCATTTGTTTCGTAGCTTACAGAATCATTTGGAAGAAACAGCTTTTGTAACACAGGAAGAGGTTAAAACTGACATTTGTGAGTTCTTCAAATCAAAGCCAAAATAATTTTACAGTAATGGAATTGGTAAGCTTGTTAATAGATGGAAGGGAGTCATAGATAATCAGGGAAAATACATTGTTGATTGAATCTGTAATTAAATGTAACATTTGGTCACTTGTTTTCTTTATTCAAAATTCGGACAGAACTCATGGGATGACCTGATATATATATATATATATATATATATATATATTCTGTTTATACATTATTTTTATAGATACAATTATTTGAATAAATGCTCTGTTTATAATAAACAGTATTAATTACATTTACTGGCCTGAATGTCTGAGAAATTTTGTAGAAAATATGTATTCTCTGACAAGAATAGAACCTGTATCCCACATGGAACTGTCGTTTAATTTGACGTGCTATACAGCAACGGTTCGATTCTTGTCAGAGGACACATATTTTCTATGAAATTTCTCAGATTCAGGCTGGTAAATGTAGTTAATACTGTTTATTATAAACAAAGCATTTACTTAAATAACTGTATCTATAGAAATAAGATGTGAACAGAATATATATTTAAATAATTGTAAGACTTAGTTCATTTCATAATATATGTTGTCATTTGCTTACATTAAGATATACTTTGAACAGATATGATCGTTCAAGAAAAATTGTGGGAAATTTATTGTTTAAAAAACAGTAATTTAACTTTGCTAACCAGATGCTTCCGCTGTAGCTAAATGGTATAGTATGTCAGGCCAAATGACGGTTCTGTGTAGGATACAGGTATGATTCCTGTTGGAAGGCACATATTTTTTTACAAAATTTTTCAGACATTCAGGCAGGTAAATGTATTTAATAAAGTTCATTATAAACAGAGAATTTACTTAAATAATTTTATCTATAAAAATAACATAAGCAGAAAATATATTTAAATAATTGTCAGATTTAGTCCATTTCATAATACATATATATATATATATATATATATATATATATATATATATATATTGTATGTAAATAGTACCATTCCGGCTATAAAAAGGAACTCTAGTGGTGCAAGCAAGCAATAGTAATTTATATATATATAAATAGTAATTTATATATATATATTTTTTCAATTATTATTATTTATATATATATATATATATAAATAATAATAATTCAAAAAATCAAACTTTTAACAAAAGCAATATTTGTCAAGAAACAGTTAAATTAATAAATATATATCTCACTAGATAGCTGGCTTAATAGATGGATTAATAAATATTTCATTAAAAACAACAGACAAGGATTGTTTTTTTTAATATGTTAGCTACCTCTTCTTGTTTTATATAGAAGAGGACATATTTAGTCCATTTCATAATACATAGAAGAGGACAGATTTAGTCCATTTCATAATACATATATATATATATATATATATATATATATATATATATATATATATATATATATATATATATTGTATGTAAATAGTACCATTCCGGCTATAAAAAGGAACTCTAGTGGTGCAAGCGAGCAATAGTAATTTATATATATATAAATAGTAATTTATATATATATATTTTTTGAATTATTATTATTTATATATATATATATATATAAATAATAATAATTCAAAAAATCAAACTTTTAACAAAAGCAATATTTGTCAAGAAACGGTTAAATTAATAAATATATATCTCACTAGATAGCTGGCTTAATAGATGGATTAATAAATATTTCATTAAAAACAACAGACAAGGATTGTTTTTTTTAATATGTTAGCTACCTCTTCTTGTTTATATAGAAGAGGACATATGGTTATATCGAGTGAGTATATATATTGTCTGAATGTTAGTGACTGAGCACTCTCAACCAGGTTTAATGCTTCTTTCCATAATCCATTGTTATTTCGATATGTCATTTTTTTCCCCATATTCAACTACTTTTAAACCTCACCATGGTTATTATAATTTATGGTGATGTCACAGGCATGGGACTGATGAGTAAGATGATTTATTACATGCCAACAACATCAGAGAATTATTGATGATACAAAATCTATTTTACTATGTAATAATAAATAAGGAATAATAGAAAATAATAATGAAATAAATATTCTGTGATCAATGCAATCATTTTTGTCAAGAGTCCAATGAATGATTGAAAAAATTATGAAAATCTGAGTAAATCATTGATAAGTATTGAACATTATTTTATCTAATTTGATAATATTCATTACCCAGTCTATAAGTACACACTTTATTAACAGAGATTCTGTTACATTTAATATATTAA
>OZ038502.1:33247415-33312415 GCA_964036315.1 Acanthosepion esculentum
ACTGAAAATAAACATTACTATAATGGTATATTTTTTATTGTTGATGTTTTTTGTAATACATAAATAAATATTGTAACTATTTATAGTTTTCCTCAATCTTTTATTTAGTTATATATGTGATGACTGCTTCATTTATAGACTAAAATATAGAGATCACAGACCAGGAGATTATATGCAACCATGATGATATTGGCCTAGAGGAAGCACCTCTTTGTTCTTCATAAAAACTGGCAGTCCTTTCTATTGCATTACCTGGATGGATATAGCTGTATTACCTACATGAAAATTACTATTCATATAGGTGATACAGCTGCCATTTATTATTATATTATATGTTCAATACTCTCTAATCAATATCTTTCAAAAACATAGTACAATTTTAGCAGCTTCTTCCAAACCCAGTCAATGACAGATGTTTCTGCTAGTATATATATATATATATATATATATATATATATATATATATATATAAAGTGAACATCTTCAGGCCATAAGATTGCTTCAAATATAAAACAGACTGTTAACACTTAATATTGAGCTCAGTGTCCACACTTATATTTACATATGCTCTATCCCTGGTATTGAGCACTTTTACATATAAATATAGCTTACCACAAAACTATATCTTAATCATATATATATATATATATATATATATATATATATATATGAAGAAACATAGTTTTAATGTGTGCTATTTTTATGGGATAAAGTGCTTAATATCAGTGATAGAGCGTATGTAAATATAAAAGTGGGCATTAAAGTCAACACTCAGAGGCGACAGACTGTTTCATGCTAGACACAATTGACAGGCTACTTGTGTTGTGTTTTTTGTTGACTATTTATATATATGGGTCAGTGGTGCATTATGGATCTGAACTCATCTCAAAATGCATACATGAAGCAAATTTTTACTATGTTACTTAAAAATCGAAAACTGAAAAGAATAAATAAAAATAAACTAAATAAAAATAAAAAACAAGTAAAAAAAATTAATCCAAGCAAATAATAAACAAATTAACAAGCCATTCCCACCATAACAACCGTTAGAATAGACAAAAAGAATAAATAAAAATAAATAAGAAAAACAAGTAAAAATAATCGATCAATCCAAATAAATAAAATAATAAACAAATTAACAAACCATTCCTGCCAAAATAACAATAGACTACAGCAATCAATCCAAAAATTGGATGAAAAAATAGTTTTAATTACCTTCCCAGACCAAAACAAACTATTAAATAAATGATCAAAACTAATCTCAAAAATGTTTTTTACTATGTTGCTAAAACATTGAAAACTGAAAAGAATAAATAAATATATAAAATAAAAATAAATAAAAAACAAATAAAATAAATTAAGTTTCAGGCCATTGATTGATTGACAATTGTGTTTTAACCATCAAACATGTTTTATTACTCAGAATGTTATTTTGTGGCTACCTATGATTGAATAGATACCAGACTTTTTTTTAAACAGTATGACTTATGTCTACCAGCCTGCATATTCAAGAGATTTAATAAAGAAAATATGCTCCTGAGAATCTCCACCTCCATCCCTCTTTGTAAGAGAATCCAATGTCTGATTCAGCATGCTTTAGATAGCTTGGCCACAGAGAGCACCACAGCCCAGTAAGGTTCAATTAACCCTTTTGAAGAATACCAATCCTCCTGTTCAGAACTTGAAAGCCAATATCTTCTCATTTTTTTCGTATCCAAAATTGACATTGCATTTAAATTCTGAAGATCAAACATGACTGGAAAGCAAGAAGACAGAAGAGAGTTCCACAAGTGAAAGCTGTGGGAAAAGAAAATGTTAGAATAGAACTTATGATTACATCTAGTCACGATTTCAACTGTAAAATGATGAAACCTTGCTGCCAATCTAGTACTATACTTAAATTCACAGAGTATAGGTACCATAGAAGAAAGTTCATCAGAACAAATACCATGAAAGTATTTATAGAAAAGGCAGAAAAGCTGCATACATTAAATTTTTCCATTGACAAATCCTTTACTCAAATCATGGACTTCCCTACTTGTTTCCCTAGCAAAACTGAGCAACTGATTTCTCTACTTGATTTATTTCTCACTTCCTCGCCTCACTCTTGCTAAGCTTCACAACACTGCTCTCTTGGTAATCACTCTGTGATAGCTATTGATATTTCATTCTGGGACCTCGATGGGGGGGTAATCAAACAGAAAAGGAAAGAAAGATAAAAGGAATAATTGCTGAAATCAAATTGAAAAGTTAAGAAGAAAATTAAAAAAAGAAAAATTATGTTTCATAATAATAAATGATCTCCTGAACAGTTCCAAGAAGAATCAAACTCAAATTTAACTAGACAGAATTCAGTAACATTGAGCAAAACCAAGACTACCTGTCCTTCCCCACTTCCCGCCGATAAGAAAGAGACAATTAATGTGTGTCCTCAAAGACGTCAAATAGAAAGACATCTGTTGTTGATAAAGAAACCCGGTTGGTCACCAAAATAACATTTAGGATTCTTCTGGATAAAAAGCCAGGAAAAACATCTGGTTTGCATTGGCCACCCAGAAGAAAAATATCACAACAAAAATAGAGATTAGGCTCATTTTATTTTCTGTTACAAATTTTATTACCAACATTAATTCAGATTTCTTTGGATACAAGTGATAAGGAAAAATTAATTACTGGCTTGGAGTGACCATAGGTAAAAAAAGGCTGTATGATCTTGTCAACCAAGAAACACATAAACAGAGAAAGATAGGTTTTTTTTATGACTAAAGAGATTGGGAATATTTTTCTTTTCCTCCAAACACAAAATAAGTCTTGAGATTGATTACTGGGTGGGGTGGGGGTGCATCTGGATAGGCTCCGAGCAAGTCCCTGGCTTTGGAAAATCACAGCATGAGACAAGCTGATGAAGAAAGATTAATTACTGGAAAATCCCTTTTTGCCTACACATTCTGAAAATTTGGATTCAGCCCTTGGAGTAGACTGAGGTTAGATGCTGAGAAAATGGGAGAAGGAAGAGTGAGAGATTAGCACTGCCTATATGGAACATTGGTGCAAGATAAGACGTGAAGGAAGTTGGAGTTAAGGTGTGTGTGTGTGTGTGAGTGGGGGCGGGGAGCTTGACTCCTCTGACTACTCTCATAAGTGAGCTGGAAATCCCCAAATTTGGAAAATCACTCAAGTAAAATATTTTGAGAATATGGAATTTTAGAAAAAAGTTGATGGTAAGGGTGGAAGATAACCAAACCCAGGCCCTGGTCAACCCTACCCCTGCTAGATGCAGGACTGTATTAGGCTTGGACAACTTGAAGAGTCCCCACATTAGTGCTACTGGAATCCATATCATTTGCTGAGACCTCCTGACCAAGACCTTGTGCCAGCCTTGAAGATCAGAACTTAGAAATTTAAAACACTACTAACATAAGCTGCAAATACTAAAAGGGGATCCCAGTGTCATTTGATTATAACAGTAAGTAGAAAGGGTTAAAACCACTGTATACAACAAATCATATATAAATCAAACCATTGTTACACTTTTAACTCAAGTTAATTCTTTATTTCAAAGCTCCTCACCATCAACCTGCCCTTCACTTCAGTTTACTTCATCAGTGATTCTCTCAACCTCTGAGATCAAAAACACGTGACAGAGGAGTGAATGATCGTAAAGCTGATGAATGCCAGCTAGATTGAGTAGAACTGTGCCCATCAGTATGATAAACACACCAGCAATGCGTTAACAAGTGAGAAGTCAGCTAGATGGTAACCATAGTGGTCTGAAGGAACTTGAAGACCAATGTGGGGGAGTGGGTTACAGTTCCAATCATCTATTAAACAGGAACCACCTATTCATAAAACCTTTCCATTATCAGCATGCTGATTGGGATACACTCCATGTTTTCTTCATGATACACCTTGGGATGACATATTTATCCTCCCAATTGAAAATTGCACCACTGTGGTTCCTTCTTGGGTCAAAGTCAGCATGGACACTTTCATCTCTTCTTGGAAATACCAGGTGAAACCACAATCTTCTTTATTGTTCACAACAGCATGCTCAGCCACTATAGCATACAGGAATCACTATTTTTGGCTATATCAGCATGACAGCTCTCATCACAATAGATGCCTATTCATTGCTGGTCATAATAAGTATAAGTGAGTCGTCGAAGGAGCTAAGTTCCTGTTTGCCAAGAGAATGAGGCACCGCATAACATCTAACAACTTTAGCTCTTGTGATTGCTGGTGGCTCTGTATGGGGTATTAAATAAGTGTAAGGTCTCTATTCATCCCCTCTTCAATCAATTTAAAGTGCTAACATCTTCTGCTGATAAAGCTGAGTGTTTTGCCTGTAAATTCTCCTTAAACTCTACTCTTGACTCAACTGGAGTATTCCTATCTCTGTTGAGTGATATGCATATAACTCCTTCTATAGTTTCTGCTATCATCTCTAACCTAGATCCTATACAAAGCATGTGGATCTATTGGTATCCATCTAATAGTTATGAAGAAGTGTGCTCCCAAACTGGTTCCTGTTCTCTCTAAACTGTATAATAAATGCCTTGCTTCCTGCCTGCCTCCTTGCCTGCTGGAGGTCATCATCTGTTGTTCCAATTTTTAAAAACTCTAGTGAACCCTCTAACCCTCACAACTATCAGCCTATTAGACTTCTACCGCTTTTTGGGAAACTCCTAGAGGCCCTAATCAATGCTGAATTGGTTCATCATCTCTTACCACAGGGCTTTTTTTCAGACAAGCAATATGGCTTTCATTTCTCCAGGTCAACTGCTGCTGATAATTGCAGAAACAGTCTAATATGCTCTAGATAAAAACGGTGAAGCTTGAGCTGTAGCATTGGACATCTCGAAAGCCTTTGGCAGGGTTTGGCATACAGGTCTTCTCTACAAGCTGAAAAGTTACAGTATCTCCAGACACATATTGAACTGATCCACTCTTTCTTCTCAAATCATGAAATGAAAGTAATCCTGAATGGCTGCTCATCTAGATCCAAAACTACCTCAAGCCCATCTTTAAATGGGTCAAAGATGGCTTGTTAATTTTAACACCTCCAAAACTAAACTTAGAGAAGTTTAGTTTTTTATTTTTCCAGGAAAGTGAATCATTGCACCTTCTCAGGCTAACATTCTCAGTTGACATAAAGTGGAAAGATTATATTGAATCCATCGCTAGGTCAGCTACTAAGAAAGTCAGTTCACTGTGTCATGAAAGACAATTTTTCTCTCCAGAATCTATCTTACATACTTATAAGTATACTATTCACCCATGCTTAGAATATTGCTGCTACATATGGTCCAGTGCCCCTGCTATTTACCTTGAGCTCCTTGATAAGATCCAAAGCAGAATAAGAAATATTATTGATCCTGATATGGCAGCTTGGTTTCAGTCACTTTCCCATCGATGTAAGGTTGCCCCTCTGTGTCCTTTTTATAAATACTTTCATGGTAATTGTTCAGATAAGGTCTTCACTATGGTACCTAGACTTCTTTAATTTAAGTGCAGTACTAGACTGGTGTTGAGATCTCATCAATTTACAATTGAGCTGGTTAGATGTAGCCATAAATTGTATGCTAAGTTTCTTTTCTCACACTTCTCACTTGCAAAACTCACTTCTGGTTCCATGCTTTCCAGCCAACATTAATCTGCAAAAATGTAATTGCAATGTCAATTGCTATCTACTGTCCTCCTGAGTACTCTTTTCTCTTTCCATCCATTATTAGTGTTTTGTTCCTAAGTCTCCTTTTGTGTCTTAGTGGCTTTACTGCCTTCCATGGCGTGATACCAAATAAAAAAAAAATTACATCAGTGGGAAAGTGACTGAAGCTGATATATATATATATATATATATATATGTATATATGTGTGTGTGTGTGTGTGTGTGTGAGAGAGAGAGAGAGAGAGAGAATGAGAGACATAGGTAGATAGATAAATAGATAGATAGCTCTTCTTTTGTAGATTCTTTCCAGTACTACCATTTTGTTGATTTATACTTTCCTAAAAAGAACAGCAACTAATTATTTTTAAAATTTTTTCTTTGAGTTAAAAAGAAAACAAAAACAAGGTTTTGTGAATCAGCACAAATTCTGTGACATGCTAACATCTTTTTCCCTCTTCCTCAAGAATGTGCTGTCTTCCCACTTGTCCAACCTTTATATGGTACAATTTAGCACATATCTACAGCTTTTGGTACAACAGAAATCCTATTTAATAGTAGCATGTGTGCCAACAACTATTTTGAATTCAAAATATACTGAAACAGATGTCAGGGTAATATAAAGATGCAACAAAGTATTTCAGATTGTTACATAAACCTGTTCATTTTTTTTACAATTTATTTTAATACTTATTATTTATTAATAGTTCTTATGAATCATTCAACAATGTATTCCTTTTCATTGGTTAAAACCTCCAATTGATTCACTGACTGTTCAATGGCTCAACTAGGTTTTGACTTGAAAAATTCCTCAAGCCATGTTTTAAACGCTAATTCATTGATGAACGAAACACTCCTCAAATTGTTAGAAAGCAACCGAAAAAGGAGATAGTCTGAAAGGACTACGTCAGGAGAATATGATGGGTGTGGCAGAACTTCTCAAACATGCTCTTTAATTGTATGTTTGATCATGTTAGTGACATGGGGCAAACATTATCATGTTGAATAATCACACTGTATCACCGGCTAGGTCTTTTCAGCTAAATTGCCTCTTTGAGCCAGTTCATTTGTTCAACATGCAGCTTAGCTTTGACTTTTTAGTTGTTTTGTAGCACAAATATCTCAAGGCACTTTGGCAACTTTGTGATATTGATTAAAAGCAAAGAGAGGAAGATGTCAAACATTCTCATTCTGGTCTACTTTGCATTTCATCACAAAGGCATGTCTAATCTGAAATAAAATTTTAATAACATTAGACAACAGTTTTATAAAATGAACAGAGTTACTAAGAAGCAAAAATTACAGATTAAGAGGTGCAATTTATAGGGATATGTGGAGAAGATAACAGTTAATACTAGACCAGAAAATGTTAAGATTGTAATGGTTGGAAAAGAATTTTCTTGGGTGTTGGTTCCACAAAGCAGTGGTTTGTGGGAAGGTGCTGCTTGAGTGGAGCTTACATTTTACCAATGGGGTACCAAGGAATGAAGGTGATTTCCTATAATGTGGTATAACAGGTCTTAGCTGTGAAGGTTAGAACTGGTGGAACTAAGTAATATAGTTCATTTGAACACTTTCAATGGAAAGAACAATAGAGCAGTGAGAGGCTTGCAATATTTTGTCTGTGGGAAAGGGGTTGTAAGGTGGAAAATCATTTGTCACTCACAAGGATATGGAGAAGCTGTTGGACAAGAAAGTGAAGACTGGGCAGCTCTTTCCCATATGTGGCAGTAGTACTCAATTTGGACCTTATTTGGCTCTTGTCAAGGTAGAGGATCGCAGGAGGAGGAGTCAGGTACTTACTGGAGTGGAACAGGGAACCATATCTAGGTATAGTTTGCTTTCATTTTTTTTATTACTGCTCAATTATTGCTTGCTTTGTATCCACTAAATTTGTGCTACTTGGCCCAGGGACTTAACTCACAATTATTATGTTGCTAAATTTATTTATTTATTTTTTTACAATGATTTTCATCCCGTACTAGGCCCAAGAGCCACTCGAGGTAGGGGGTTACAGAGTAAGAGCTACCAACCCAAGCAGGGAGATAATGCCACAAAGTTACAAGGGGCCACTCGAAGTGAAAGGAATGGCTTTAAAAGGAACCAGAAACCCAGTCCTAAACAAGGGATACACAGAAAAAAAGTGAATAGTAAATTAAATTTTTTAGGCAGATATGTTAGAAGTATAAAGTTGTAGTAAACTTTAGAAGGAACCAGAAACCCAATCCTAAACAGGAAACTAGGAATAACACTCTACTCCTCTTTAAAAGATTGGGGAGGAGTGTAAATCAGACAATAGCAAATTTATCTACTCCTATTGACAAAAAAAGTAAATCAATAGTAAATAAAATTTCAGAGTTTGAGATAGTGATGTTAGAAGTATAGAGTTGAAGCAGACTTTAGAAGAAACAAGAAACATAATCTTAAACAGGGAACAAGGGATAAACCTCTACTCCTGTTCAAAAGGCTGAGGAGGAATTTGATCTGGTATCTCAAATTCAGTCACTTTCCCACTGCCATAATGTGGCTTCTCTCTGTCTTTTCTAGAAATATTTTCATGACAATTGTTCTGATGAGCTTTCCTCCTTGGTGCCTAAACTGTATGAATTTAAGTGTACTACTCAATTGGCAATTAGTTCTCATTATTTTACTGTTGAACTAGCTAGATGTAACCATAAATTCTATTCTAATAGTTCCTTTTCTTGCCTGTGGAACTCTCTTCTGGTTTCTTGCTTCCTTGCTACCCACAGTTTTCAAAAGTTTAAATGTGATGTCAATTGCAATCTTCTGTCTTCCTAAAACCTGTTCTATTATTGTGCTTTCTTGTCACTAAAGTCTTCTCAATCTTTTTCACTCCCAGTAACTTCTTGTGTCTCAGGAACATTATTGCAGAAAAACGACAAAAAAAAAAAACACTTTAATTCACTAGGCTATTGTCCTGATGGATGTTGTGCTTGCTCAGAATTTTGAAAGTATTCTTTTTCTTATCAATTCTTCACATTGTTTCCATTTCTTTCTTTCTTTTACTCATTTGACTCCCCACTCACCTTCTTCGTTTCTTTTATTCTTTTTCTGACCTTCTCTTTTTATAATTTTCTTTCATTCTCTACTTGTCGTTTTTAATCACTTCTAATCTTTTCTCTTTCATTTGTTCCCTTTTTCTTTTTTCTCACTCTATCTTTAATATTTCTTTTACATTTTATGTTTTCATTCTTCTCTTCATATTCACACTATTTTTTCTGTTTCTCTCTTTTGTTTCTGTTATCTATTTTCCCATTCAACTTTCTCCTCCATCTCTTTCCCCCGAATTCTTCTTTGCATTGTTACTCAGATGTTCCATTTTATTCATTAATTCATCATGCCATCATTTTCTCTCCCCCTTCTCTCTTTTTCTTTCAGCTTTTTTCTTTTGTTTTCATCTTTCTCCTTTTCTTCTTTCTATTTTGATTTCTTCCATTTTGCCTTTATTTTTCTTTCTCTCACTTTCTATAACAATATAGTAAACATAGTTTGAACATGATAGAAATGCTGACAAGACACAAGAAAAGCACTTTATGCACAGACCTTCTTACCAAATGGCTTCTTATCAAAATAGTTCCTTAGAAAAATGGTTCTTTTTTTTAAGAAAATTATTAAAAAAAACATTTTTATGCTATTCCCTTCATATTTAACAGAAAATGAAATTTTTGGACATTTTTCATACAGTTAAACTGTTTACTTTAATCTACTACAATTCAAAAAGAATGAATATTTTTTTACCATATAACATTTTAAATATGCTTTATTTAAAACTTTCAGTAACAGTAAAACTCATAGGATATGAACAATTTAGGGTTATGATTTTTTCTAACTCTATGTTCCTGTGTCATAAGTCGATGAACTTTTGTTCAAAAGTAATGAAAAAGACATTAATTTGTTTTAGTTCTTGAAAAAGGTCACCCATATATTGAAAAAATTTGATTTTACTATCTACACAATAAGGCTAAAAATCAAAATATTTCAAAAGTTTTATTTCCCAATTTGCTAATGATGTAATTGGATAGTACTTATGTATTTTTTAGTTCATTTAGCAGTTTATAGCTATAGCATAACATACAACCTTACAAAAAAAACAAAAATTGCAAACTTGTAGAATCCTTATTTTTCAAATTGATAATGATGTAATTGTATAGTGTAGGGGTCAATTGTCCTCACTAATTTATATTAGACACAATGCCACAAAATAATAAGAAGAAGAAGCAAAAAAATTCAGACAAGAGAAATTGTACAAATAAATAGATTTTTATATAACAAATATACAAAACAATAGTTATAAATGTTGTTTAAAATGATGAAATAAAATTGTCTTTTTAGATTTTTGTGTAGGATAATGTTCCAGTTTGATAGACTGCAAGTTGTAGGGTAATTTATGTGAATTTTGAAAAATTCAGTTCAATGTAATATTGTTTGTATTCAAAATAAACAGTTCAAAGTTTGTGGAAAAAGCGTGTATGGAAGTGACTTACATTGTGTTTGATGCTTGAGTGTCTGTCGCTTTGTTGTTTGCCCACATGAATTTAGTTTGCATTGAAGGAAAGAAATAGACTGTGGTTATGTTAAAAAGGATTTTTAACTTATAGTCTGGACTTCAGTTGAAAGTTATTTTATGATGAGTGTCGTCATGCAGTGTGTAGCTTTTACAGCTGATTTTTCCTCTCTCTCCGTTTCTTAATTGTTTGTTGTTTATATAAGCAATATATGTTACATGATAAGCTCCAGAAAATGTTTTAAAATTTTGGCACAACTGTACCTTAATCAGGTCAAATTAAGGTCAGATGTGCCATGTGATATTTTTGAACCAATCAAATTACATTAGTTGTGTAATTTAATTTGGAGCCTATGTTTTGTTTAATTTTTTAAGTTTTGAGAACAAGATAGAGTCTGGATCCTATAATCATACTTATGTATTTTTAATACATTTAACAGTTTATAGCTATAGCATAACATACACACAAATAAACAAAAACAAGTTCTAGAAGGTTCCATAGAGTTCAAGAAAGCTCCAGGAAGTTCCAGCAAATCATAGTACTACTTATATACAATTTTAGAAATTTCATGTTGGAATGACATTTTTGAAGGAAATAAACTGAATTAAACCCTTTTTCATTATTTTTTAACAAAATTTCATTGAATTATGGTACAGGAAATCAATTATTTTACAAAATGTCAAAAAGTCATAACCTTAATGAACATAGGTCTAAATCTTTTGGTCCAAATTTTCTGATTCCAAAATCAGGTTAGCTTATCCATTTAGTAGGAGTGTTATTAAGATTACCAGCTAGTATTATTCAGTAAGAGTTTTCTTACCTTGAAGTGGCAACCAGTTTAGGAGAAGGAAAACTGAGTTCACAACCAACTTGAAGAGGGATAGGCATCATCAGCCTATTTTTCCTTAGACACATCCACTGCTGATACAGCTGCAGTAGATGTGATGCCCTTATAACTCTAATGGTGTTATACACTGCCTCAAATTAGATCTCTTTCTGATTCACTCCACATCAAAACCTACTGGTTGGATGTGAACGCTACAAAAGCAAAATTAAAAATAAAAACGTCACTCTCTGTGCAGGAGCTCTGAACATCACATCTAGCTAACAAATCAAATCCCCACCCACTAAAATCTAAAGAGTAATTTAAAAGGAATCAATCACAAAGTTGCCACTAAAGCAAAAACCTGACAAAAAATGCTGAGTCATGTACCTATCCTGACTGCTTAAAGGACCTGCTCACAATGCTCAAGGCATTAGGCAGGTAGTCCCTGACACCACCAGTGACCTCAGTCAACTGACCCAACACAAACTTTAACATCTAGCCCTACCAATTTCCACTATCTTCCAGGTTGCTTCCCTTATCCACACAGAGATATTCCACCTTGATCTTTTGTATTGACAATACAGAGAATGTTATTTTAATGTATCTTGTTTCCTTTCCTTACTGGCAGTACTTTGTTGTTTTGTTTGTTCTTGTGCTCCTATACACAGTATATAACAATGGGTTTTAAGACTTAGATCTTACTGGATGCCCAACACTTGTAATTATGTGGCCTAAATATCTATTAGGATTAAAAACATAGATAAGTAATGGATGGAGACTTGGTGTTGAAGTCGCAGCATTTGCAGTAAGAAATCCAGAGAAATGCTAAGAACAAAAGGAATGTAGAAAGATGAATCAGGTATTTATGATGCATTGATTTCATTTGAGGGAAATCATTGATTTTTTTTCATAATGATGTTCATTCTGTACAAGTCCCGGGAGCCACTCAAAGTAGAGGGTTACAGAAGGGGCACAGTTTATGCAGATAGGTTAAGATTGTAATGATCAGGAAAATATCCTCTTGGGAGTTAGTTTCACAGAGCAGTGGTTCATGTGAAGAAGCTGCTTGAGTGGAACTTACTTCTCACCAATGGAATACAGGAATGTGGGTGGCTGGCTACAATGTGCATAGCATGCCAAATCCTAGGTTAGAACTAGTGGAGCTAAAGAATGTAGTTCATCTGAGCACTTTCCATGGAAGCAGTGATAGAGGAGTGAGAGGTTTGAAACATCTCATCTGTGAGAGAAAGATTTCAGGGTGGAAAACAATTTATCACCCACAATAACGTGGAGAGGCTTTTGGGCTCTATTGAGAGTGGAAAGTTAGGACTGGGCAATATATATATAGATAGATAGATAGACAGATAGATAGTGGTCAATATATATATATATATATATATATAGATAGATAGATAGATAGATAGACAGATAGATAGTGGTCAATATATATATATATATATATATAT
Organism: Acanthosepion esculentum; assembly: GCA_964036315.1. Classification (NCBI taxonomy): domain Eukaryota; kingdom Metazoa; phylum Mollusca; class Cephalopoda; order Sepiida; family Sepiidae; genus Acanthosepion; species Acanthosepion esculentum. Next base: position 33,259,899 of record OZ038502.1, read on the forward strand.
ATATATATATATATATATATGTCATTCACAGACAGTACTGTTTTGCTGTATCACAGCTCCTCAGTGCGACTAGACTTCCGAATGCCTCAAGCCAGGATTGAAACACAACTAATTTGGTGTCAGCCAGAGCTATCTTCACTCGGTAGAGTTACACAACTGAATCTAGCGTATTGTTTTTACAAATGTAAACAAATGCCCATCAGCCAAAGTGCTCCATTCATTTTACTGAAGAGCTTTGCATTAGTGCAGGTGGCTGTTGTTTATAGAATTAGCTTATCACTCAACAGTGCTCAATTAAATAAATTCCCAAGAGGATAGAAATCAGGTAGAACTCAATGTCCAGGACAGAGTAAGAATGCAAAGCAGATGGAAAATTTTCACAAATACATCGGCAGTATAAAATGGCTGGATTTTAAGTTTGGATCATATCGTTTTTTATTGTGCATAGTATAATCACAAATGTATCCACACGTTTCCAGTTTCTGTATTTTAATTTTAGGTCAGTGAATCAGTAGCAAATTATGCATCTGAAAATAATTCATATTTATCTGTATCTCACTCATTTAAACCATTATTTAACTCCTCTCTTTAAAATTTCTCTCTGTTAAATTTTAATCCCCTCCTTCACCTTTAGGCCTTCCTGTCCTTCTTTCTTCTATTACATCTCTCTCTAGAGCTTTCATACATTTCCCTCTCACACTTGTTTCCCGCTCCCACACATACACTCTCACTAAAATTTTGTTTTTTATACCTGGAGTTATATTTTCCAATTTCTTTTTGAATTTGTAGGTCTGATGAATTGGATCATGATTACGATTCCAATGTAATAAATTATAACCATGGAATATTAGTGTTTGAGCCTTTTATATTATATATATATATATATATATATATATATATATATATATATATATATATATATATATTAGTCTGTTCATTTATCAACCTATCTATCTCAGTCTATTCATCTATCTATCTTTTTATCTATCTATTTGTAGAGGTAGAAAAAAAGAGGCATGTATACATAGGGATATCAAATGACTTAAAAACACAGAAAATTAATGTTAATCCAAAGAAAATTTCAGAAGTAAATATAATTTTAATCCTCCTAAGTATGATTAAACCAAAACAAGATGGATTTAAAGGTAAATTTAAAATATACAATAAGATAAATGAAAGCACTGAAAAAAATTTCACAGCATCTACTTTAGCACATACAGAAATCTCAGAAATATCTTTCAAGTTTACTTAACTCTGCATTGTTTGTACTGTCAACTGTAATGATTTGTATATAAGCCTGAGGAAAAATTCTGAAACCAAGAAAATGAGTTCCACATTTCCATTGTGAAAACAAACATAGGCCAGCATTTAAACAATTTTTTTTCTCTTTTTGCCTGACACAAAAAATATTTTTTTGGTAAGATTGTAAGAAGATGGAGTTTATGGTTGTTGTGAAAAGGTATTGCCCAAGATGCAAGTTAAAATTTGGGGAGATCAAAATCAAGCAGCTACAAAAATTCAACTCTTTCAGTAAAATAGTTACAGATGACTTTTGAAAGGCACATAGAAATAATGCAAATTATTTTTTATAAACTGAGAAATGTATTAACAGACCAAAAATGTCCTCAGAGACAAAAAAAGAATGCTGCACTGCTATGTAAAGTAACTAACTGTTGCTAACAACCAGAAAGTGACAGTTGAAACTTTTAGCATCTATTAGTCATAAGTGAGTCCAGTTTTTGGGAGCCAATTGAAATGATAAATGTATCATCCTAACTACTAATCTTACATGTCAGTTAAAAATAAATTTAGAGTACACTAATATACCTCAGTTTTTGCATGGTAGTGGCAGCATACACAGTGGATTAAAAGAAAAACGTTTTTCTGCCAAGGCTGCATGTAGCAAGGATACAGTAGCCTAAGAAAAGTTTTTAGTCAGGAGAAATAAACTATATCCAATTTCAAAATTTAATTACGTAATCCCTATTCAACATAAGCAAACAGTATTTGGAACTAGTATGGAGTAGGTCTTCCATTTGCTAGTTTCAGTGCTTGTATTTGATTTTTCATGGATTTGATCAAGTTATCAACAATCGTTTGATCCATATTTTGACACTCCTTTAGCAATGTTTCTTTAAGGGTTGCCACTGACGTGATTTTGGTTGCATGCTCCAGAAGTCTTCGGTCAAGGTGCTCCCAAACATGCTCCCAAACGTGCTCCATTGGATTCATGTCAGGATTTTGGGCGACCCATGGCAGTGACTTGATTCCTTGCAATTTCTTCCAGGCCTTTGCTACTTTGCTCGTATGACACAGCGCTCCATCTTCTTGAAAAAGGTAAACATTTTTGTCAATCTGATTGATTTCAAATAGTGGGAGTATTCCTTTCTCTAATATTTGACACTATTTTAGACCATTCAACTGCTCATTAACAAGAATCAGCTCAGATTTCCTTCCAAACCAGACACTTCCCCACACCATTACTCCAATCCCTCCATGTTTTATCAGTGTTCCAAGTCTCAATCTGATTTCTCCAAACATAAACCAATCTCGAATTAGAATATTGGCAGAATTTACTTTCATCTGAACAAATTACAGATTGCCAAAATTCATAATCTTTGCTCTCAAATTCTCTCACCCAGTCCATATGAAAGTTCCTGTTAACCTCTGAAATCTAGGGCTTCTTTCTTGCAACTCTTCTTTGATAGCCTAGCTCTTTCAGAGTCTTTCTCACAGTATATGGTGACATTTTCATGCTGTTGGTGATATCTTTGATGCTCTGACGATGGTTTCTGATGACTTCCCTATTCAGTGCCTTTTTCATTTGCTTTGACGTGATGCTTGGTCTTCCTTACAAGAATGGCCTTCTTCATTAAATTTCTTGACAATATTATTAACCGTTTGATGATTAACCTGGAAAAACCTAGCAATTTCTCTGTTTGACTTGCCACACTGATGCCATCCTATTATTTGGCCTTGTTGAAATTCACTAATTTTCTTACTTCCACGAACTTTCATTGCAAGATATAAGTCAACTATTGTTCATAGATGAGAATAGCTTGATACTAACACAGTATTATCTGAAAAAAAAAGAAGAGACATTATTAAACAAGCCAAAATTGTTGTAATCAAGGGTGGCTAAAAACTTATCATAGCCCACTGTAGCACAGGAAAATATTATGAAACATCTACCATATTCATCTGAACTTGCATCAAACATTTTTAAGTGTAGCAAAATGTTTTGATGGGGAAAACCAGATTCAAGAGTTCATCCAAAACCTTTTCACATAAAAACCTTTTGCGACATTTTACTCAAAATATATACAAAAATTCTCATATAAATGGCAACAATTTATTAAAAATAATGGTGAATATACAGGGTGCGATGGATAAATTGTCACAAAAATGAAAATAACATTGACATTTCATTTTAACAACTATATTTAACAAAATTACACAAAAATATCTTGAAATACTAAAGAGTAAATTTATTCAATAAAATTGCCTCCAGAGGACTTTGGAATCTCCTGAAAATCCTCTGGATGGTTTCCTTGTTTAAGTTGGTGAATGCTGCCATAAATTTACAAGGAGTTTTCTTGGTCTCTCACTCAACTGTACCCTACATATAATAATCAAAGAGGTTGCATCGTCCTTGGTAAGACGTTAAACTACATCCACGTCCTGGGTAAGACGATAAACTGTCCAGCAGCAAGGCCTCTGATCAGGAGGTTTTGAGGAGCGTGGAATCACCTCTTAATTGCTGGTGATCCCAGGTTCACACTGACCCAGGGTGGTAGCACCTGTTAGGGGTCCCAGCTATGGGCAAATAGTTAACTATTACCAGCAATACTTTTTTGAAAATGTTATTACCAGCAATACAATTTTGAAGGAAAAACATTACCAGAAACAGATTTTTGACAAAACAAAATATTATCAGCAATAAAGAATTTTATCGGCATTGAGTAGCCCATTGGGGTTGGTGTGCCATGGGACAAAATAAACCAAACCAATCTAAACCAAAGAATACATATTCTATTCATACGAATCTATCCTAAAAATCTTGTCAGCATTAAATAACCCATTGAGGTTGATATGCCGTAAAACAAAATAAACCAAACCAAAGAGGTTGCAGTTTTAGGTGGCCAGATGTAAGGAATGATGTGGTTACAGAAATTGTCTAACAGTCATAAATGGGTTCTCCTGCTTGTGTGGCATGGTGCAGAGTCCTGTTGCCAGACATAGGGCCTTCCAGCAGCTACCCTCTTGACCCAGGGCAGCAGTACCTCTGCAAGGCACTTGATGTAGGCCTTTATGTTGAATCTGAGGCTCTAACCAATAAATTCAGGTGTTCTTTTCTTATCAGAATGATCAGAGTGAATTTTCTGAGCTGACATACCGTCATAATCACCACTGGATTCATCCAAATCTTTTTGAATCCTCTTAACTGTTCTCAGATTGACACCCAAACACTCTGAAATGTTCATATTGGAGCTTCCAGTGCAAATGCCAAGCAGTACAGCATGCCGTTTCCAAATTTCTAGCAGAGTGAATTGCATTATGGTGTTTGTTTTCTCACAGATGGTGCCCAACTGGCCCTACTATACTGTGCAGTTGACAAAATCAAAAACAAACAATATGCATGCACAAAATTAAGAATAGAAAATGGCAACAATTTACCCATCACATCCTGAATATGATGTAATTGTAGCTTATTTTTTGAAGAATAAAATTGATAAGCAAAAGTAAAAATTATCTATCTATCTATCTCAGTCTCTTAATATCTATCTGTCTATCTCAGTCTCTTAATATCTGTCTACCTATCTATCTCAGTCTGTTCATCTATCTATCTCAGTCTGTTATCTATCTATCTCAGTCTGTTCTTTATCTATCTATCTATCTATCTCAGTCTGTTCATCTATCTATCTATCTATCTATCTATCTATCTCAGTTTGTTCATCCATCTCTCTGTCTGTCTATCTATCTCAGTCTGTTCATCCACCTATTTATCTATCTATCTCAGTTTCTTAATATCTAGCTATCTATCTCTCTATATTTGCAACATTTTACTGAAAATGTATAAAAAAATTCTCATAACAATTCATTATAAATAATGGTGAATATATAATTGAATAAGTTGTAATTGTAATTTATTTTTTGAAGAATAAAGTTCATAAACAAAACTGGAAATTATTTATGGCTCAACCTCATATAATTAGGAAGAAAGGCATAGACAACTTAACACATGCATGGCACATTGCTAATTTTGAGCAAATGGATGAAAGAACAAATACTGCAAAGACAAAGACAGGTTGTAAAAGAGTAAGGATTACTGAGAACAGAAACAATAAAAAGAAAGGAAGCCATGGTGAACTATGATAATCCACATTCCGAAAGGGCATGACGCCTAGTGAGTCATTGATATTGTAAATAGATGTATTATGAGAATTCAAAATAAAGAAAACACTGGCTAGTCAAAAGAGCTTTCAACATTTCAGCATAAAGTTAATCTTTTTGGAGGAATAAATGTATGGTGCAATTTGAAGGGAATTCTTTATTATGAATTGCTGGAATTTGGACAAAATGTTAATGTATAATATTATAGTGAACAATAATAGACTTCCTAGACTGAAGTTAAAAACCAGGGTGGAGGGTTTCCCCAATAAAATGATTGGCCAGGTGTCCATGACTAAAGTGAGCCTACAAGCTGTAGGACATCAGCTATGGCTTGACCTTGTGTGCGATGGCCTCCGCCAGATCTACTTACCCAAGATACATGATGCATGAAAGAATATTTTGCCAGCTTTCAATCCAGATATGTCGAGGGACTTTTCAGGTACACAGCTGTACAACAACCCTATGATCATGCTTAGTCATGAATCTGATGATAAATGATAATGACAATGATGATATATAAATGATGAAGTATAAAATATAAAATGGTATAATATATAAATGACAAAATATAAAATGGTATAATATATAAATGGTATGATATACAAATGGTAAAATATAAAATGGTATGATACACAAATGACAAAATAAAATGATATAATATATAAATGGTAAAATATAAAATAATATGATATACAAATGGTAAAATATAAAATGGTATAATATATTAATGGTAAAAGATATAAATGGTAAAATATAAGATGACATAATGTATTTACCGGCCTGAATGTCCAAGAAATTTTCATAGAAAATGTTTGTCCTCCAACAGGAATCAAACCTGTATCCTATATGGAACTGTCATATAGCCTGACGTGCTTTAGCCGTTCCGGCCACAGAGGATCGTTCGGTTAGCAAGGTCGATTTTACTGTCTTTAAACTTTAATCTTCCATGATTATCTCCCGTACATTCATATCTGCTCATGGTGTATCAAATTTGTTTACATTTGATACGTCATGAGCAGATATGAATGTACGTGAGAGAATCATGGAAGTTTAAAGACAGTAAAATCGACCTTGCTAACTGAACGCTCCTCTGTGGCTGAAACGGTTAAGGCATGTCAGTCTATATGACGGTTCCGTATAGGATACAGGTTCGATTCCTGTGGGAGGACGAAAATTTTCTATGAAAATTTCTCAGACATTCAGGCCAGTAAATGTTGTTTAATACTATTTATTATAAAACAGAGCATTTACTATAATAATGTATATAAATGGCATAATATAAAATGGAATGATATACAAATGGTAAAGTATAAATGACATAATATATAAATGGTAAATTATAAAATGATATAATATGTAAATGGTATGATACAAAATGGTAAAATATAAAATGGTATGATTTATGAATATCAAAAGATAAAATAGTATGATAAATAAATGATAAAATATAAAATGATATAATATATAAATAGTAACATATAAAATGGTAAAATATAAAATTAAACAAAAAATATAGCAAATATAATTTTTATTATGCATAATTAAATTGCTAACACCAATATTTTCTGCCCGAGAATGTTGAAACTTTTGATAAGAAAGGTAAGTAGGAAGCCAAAAAATACAAGAAAAAAGGAGATGAAAGATGCATTTAAAGATTGTACAAATCTTCACTGTTGATATTTCAATCTTCATTTAATGCTGTCCCTTTTTAAAGGCTTAAAAAAAATCTACATTAGAGTAGGGCAAAAGAAAAGGATATTTTGACAAAGTGAATGGTAAATAAATATATAAATAATAAGTTATCCATTTATTTAGATGAATGTATAAATTCAGAAAGCTTCCAGAACTGTCTTTTTTCAAAGATTTCCTTTTTTACTCTAAAAGATTACAGTATATAAATGCTTAACATGTTTTTTGCTTTTATTCATAAGAAGCAAAATATTCTATATAAGTACATCAATAAGTCCATAGTCTAATGGTGAAAAATAGATAAATAGTAGGCAAGTGAATGACAAAGTCTAAAAATCCTATATATATATATATATATATATATATATATATATATATATATATATATATATATATATATATATATATATATATAAGGGATTAATGTGAGTATAATTTGTCACTTAGCTGATTGATGTTAACATCCAGACTCCAGAGTTTTGTAGATGCAGCTGTCGTCCACTCTTCATGGGCTATCAAGAATTTACTGCTTATATTTTTTCAATTTTTTCTTTTTATGCACATTTAGCACTGGTGTAAATTTTCTTCTGTAGTCTCTGTGTTTGTGTGTGTGTGTGTCCATCTGTACGGATATGCATCATGATCATTTTGCTCTTTTCTTCATTTTTTTTTAAATGTGTGACCCCACACACCTAAAAAAGACCAAAGAGTACATTGGCTGAAACATAATAATAACACAAAAAACTGAGGATGAGGATGGGTGCTGTTGTCAAGTGCTTTCTTTGTTAATGCACTTAATTCAGTGGTTAATATTAATCACCCTGATCGAACATTATGAAGTTAAAATTTCAGGACAAAATTCAGGTGATGACTACTACATCATGCTATGGACTTATTGATCTGCATTTGTATGCTCATAGTATTAACTTACTCTTTAGACCAAAAAAATTGTTAACTGAATTAGTTGACTGACATCTTACAAGATTTAAAAAATAAATACATGAAGAAAATCTCATAAATATTTATAGAATTATTTCTGCCAGAATGATTTCTGGAATCAGGAGTTATCATTATTTGCTTTATTTACCGTCAAACTAATGTCCTCAGTTTTTTGTGTTATTATCTTGTTTCAGCCATTGTACTCTTTGGTCTTTTTTAGTTGTGTGGGGTCACTAACATCATACAGGATAGCCTCATGTTCACATAGGGTAAAAAATATGCACAGAAATAACACTAAAAGCATGTTAAATTGTATATAAAAATCATGCAATTTTATTTATTTTTGTGTACTCTGTGTGTTTCAAGGTTGCATGTGATGACAGGAAGAAGTAACTTTGTATTATAACAAGCAATGTTCAGAGAAGAGGAGATGGACATCTTGACTTTCCAATGGTTGGTGGCAAAGAAAAACTGTCCCTCACTTATAAGCAGTGTAGCTGTGCCTCCTCATTCAAGCTTTCTTAAGTCTTATCATGAAATAATAATAGTGAAAATACCAGCAATAAAGTTTTGAATAAAAATATTTACCCGCAATACATTTTTGTAATAAAAGAAATAAAATAAAATTCACCAGCAATACATTTTTGAAAAAAATTATCAACAATACATTTTTGTAAAGAAAATTACTAATGCTCCCAAGAAAATTAAATTTCAGCATTAAATGACCCATAAGGAGTTGATATGCCACTAAACAAACAAACTCTTGATGAGCCAATGGCCAGCTAACTGGAGATTGTACCTCAATAAAATCACCACAGAGAAGACAACAGGAAACCACTCTACTATCAATCCCAAGAATATTATGTGTGTCTTTATGTTGGTGAGATGAACTCTATCAGCCATGGTGAAGGTACTTCATATAGGAGAAGGTAAACTGATTTAAAACAAGAGGGTAGATAGTGCTCTTAATGGTCATCTATCTAGAAGGAAACTAAGATAAAATGAACCTTTTTGACCTTATGAGAATGCCTAAAAATATAACTAAATACTGCATTGTCTGTCATGTGGGCTACCAAGGGACAAGTCCCTTGATGACACCAGGTCAATGTCAAAAAATCTGCTACCGGTAAGGAAAGATCTAGTCAGCCACCTAACCTATAAACATGAACTAAAAAATCCAAAATTAAAAAGTTCTTCAAATAAAAAATAGAACAAATCAACATTCAGTCAAGATCAGATGATTTCAGGGTTAGTCAGTTATGTGTCATGCATAATACACCCTTAGGTGATCATGTATCTTTTGATACATGACTAATGAGGCAGATCTTTTCCCACAGTAGGTTGCCATTTCTTTCTGCAGTAGACCAGTTGCCATCAAAGGCTATTGAACCAGGTCTGTCCTTCTATTTACCCATACCGGGGGTGGGGTGGAAAGGATTCATACCTTTCCCAAGAGTATTAGCATGTAAGTGAATGTAATGGATTCAACTGGAATTCAAACTCGGGTTTCACGGTACACTTCCTTTAAGAAGAAAGCAAGAAAGCACACCTTGATGTTTCTGTATGCAAAAGGAACATTAACTTTGTTGTGACTCCATTGCACATTTGGGATACAATTTATTTTAGACTGGCCACAAAGAGAAAAGGCAACATGCTGTTGAAATTGCAATATGCAAATCACCATATATTGCAATAGATAATATCATACACCAGTCACAATGACTGATGGCTGCCAACATTGTTGTCCATGTCTATAAGATCCAAGTGATATCAGTTTTTGCCCAAAATGAAAAATCCATTAGAAACCACCTTTCTAGCTCTGAATCCACTGAATGCATTGCTCTACTAGAGGAACTGTATCAATCCACAAAATCTTACATGTCCGGTGAGGACCCAACATAGAAACATTTCAAATCTCATCAGAAATGTGAATTCCATACCACATCCCAAATTAATCTACCAATAGAAAACAATGATCTTGCTTTCCCTCCAAAGTCCAATGTACAGGTGACGAGGGTGGTATGATGATGATATAGGTATTCATAGTTGAGAATAATAATCTTAAACAATATCAACATCCTCTACCAAGTGTTCCAAGAAATAAGTCTCAAGATAAACCTCTCCAAAACAGAAACTATGATATGAAATTTGAATGAAAGCAGTGATGGCACATGCCCTGGATCCATAATAAAGATTCAGAATGTGGAATAACTAAATACTGTATGGATTAGTTATAATAAATTTAGTATAGAAGAAATGGAAATTGAACATAGGTTGTGCTAGATGTAGTTTCACCTGACAATACAAATTGCTACAAAACCAAAACAACAACCTGAAAACTAAAGTTACATTCTTAACTAGCCTCATCAGATCAAGACTTCCATATGGATGTCATGCATGGCACCAAACCCATTTAGAAATATCAAAACTGTCAGCTGTATACAACCACTTTCTAAGATCAATGGTTAAAATGGCTTTCAGTGAGAGTCTTGGCAAAGATCATTTTTCTTTGAACCTCATAGACTGGCTCTACAGAATAACACACAAAGAAATGTACCAAATAATCAAAACTACATTTCCTGAGGACTATCAACAGCAGCAATGGATAGTACATGTAACTCAAAGAGAATGACACACTCCAGATGTTGACATTTCACGCAACTTCAAATAAAAGGTTAGAAAAATCCCCCCACCATCAATATTGGAAAGAGTGATAACTGCTGGACTTGAGAAATGCATTTTTATGAAAGATTGTTTTACAAGAAAGGTTTTAAAAGTTTCAACTGAAAGCTATACTGACTACTATGAATGTAAAATGTTTCCTTGTAGGGAAATGTTTAATATTACCATTAACATTACTGTTATGATAAGTATTCTCTCTGACAGATGTAGTTTTGTAAAGAGAAGATAACTCTCCCATAGTTACAGCAATAGGTACAGCGATATTGCTTTTTATACACTACTTAATTTACATATCACTACACCTCCCTGAATCTAAGAGGCTTTATACTTTTAGTTGATCATTGACTTCTTCAAACAACCCTTAGAGACATAATCTGTCACTCAGAATGAGTCTATTTCTTTTTATAGGAGATCTAGATTTTAACTGATTCTCCTCATTCGAATCATCATGATACCTCCGGTCACTATCAACCCCAAATTGTTTATCACTACTACTGGATATAGTTAAATCCCTTTTGCACTACAAAATTCACCTTTTCAGGATTTGAATCCTTGTCTTTTTTGTACCACACACTTTCATTCATTGCAAATGACATGGTAATCAGAGCTCTTATTTGTTTTTCCATCAATGTGAATGGGCTTTGTCTTCTGCCTACATGCAGAATAGCTCTATAATTTATCAGTAGTCTGGGTAAATAACTCACTATATCACAATCCACTGGAGAGAATGCTTTTAATCCCATTTTTACCATTTGAACGATTCTCTCCACAATTTCATTTGACTGTAGGTGATAAGGTGGTGGTTTGTATAGAATGCAGCCAATATGCTTTAACCATGCACATAAACTTTCTTCACAAAACTCAGGTACATTGTCAGAGACCAAGGTTTTTGGAATTCCATTTCTCAAAAACACTATCCTCAACACCTGCATCACAGTTGTGGCTTTTCTATCTGCAACTTTAATAACTTCAGGCCAACCTGAATACAAGTCGACTAATATCAGAAATAGTCCTATACTTTTAATGTAGGTATGATACATATGTACTCATGTCCACGGTTCCATTTCCTTTGGCCAAGAGTGAATTTTAATTTACCTAAATTTCTTTATTTCTGCACACTTTGGGTATTTTTAACATACTCTTCCATGTCTTTCACTTATCCTGGCCACCATGCTTGCAACTTTAATCTCATTTGCATAGCCAATATACCTCCATGTATATCATCATGCACAGCTTTAATTACTTCTTTTCTTAGTAACTGTCGAGGTACTATTATATCTTCATTACATATAATTCCTTTTTCTAATATTAATTTGTGTCTTGATGCTTTATAAGGCCTCTCAACCATAAAGAAATTATTCCATGTATTTCTCTTTATTCTATCCATAATTCTATTCAACACTGGATCCTATCTAGTTTCCAACCTTAGTCAATTTAAGGGTGATATATCCGTTTCTATCCAGTGCAAAATTCTATCTTCACAATTTTTACTTGTTTCAACATTTTTACTCTCAAAATTTAACTGAGATAATGCATCTACATGTGGAATAGTATTTTCTTTAATATATATAATGTCAAAGTTGAACACCATAAGTTTAATCACACATCTTAATATCCTGGCAGATGTGACTTTTGGCAACCCTTTTCTGGGGTTGAATATAAATTCCAAAGGCTTATGATCAGATTTTAGTAGAAATTTCTTTCCCAACAAAAAATTTCTAGCTCTTTCCATGTTCTACACAATTGCTAATGCCACATTCTCAATATTCAAATAATTTTCCTCTCTTAGTTTTCTAGATAAGTACATTACAGTGTGATCCTCCAATATTGTGGCTATAGCACAGTCACTGGCATCTATAGTTAACATCAATTCTTTTACTGAGTTGATGATTTTAACAACTGATTTGTTTATGAATGCCTTTTTTAATTTCTCAAAAGTGATCTCCTGTCTTTTTGTCCATTGAAACCCAGTATTTTTCTTCCTTATTTCATTAAATGGCTCCACAAGGTCACTATATCATGGTAGATGCCTCTTATAGAAATTGGTTAATTCTAAAAAGGACTCTAATTCTTTTTTATTTCTGGGTGCAACCATCTCTGATATTTTATTAATGATTTTACCATCTGGTTATATACTGTCTTTGGATATTTGATATCCCAGGTACAAATTTTTCACAATTAAACTTGCATTTATTGTGATTAATTGTCATACTGGCATTATTTAATTTTCTCAAAACTTGCTCCATTTTGTTTTTGAGCTCTTCTTTACTGTGTGCACCAATTCCAATGTTGTTCTGATATACAATTAAATTTTTAATCCCCTCTAAAACTTTTACAATGGCTTTTTGGAAAATGTGACTTGATGCTTTTACTCTAAACAGCAGATGAGTCCATCTTAGTAATCCAAAAGGGGTGTTCATTGTGGTGACTTCTTGAAAGTTGCTATCAATGTTTATCTGATTATATGCTGACTTAAGGTCAACTTTAACAAAGTATTTCATACCAGCAAACTCATGGCACACTGTTTCAGTGTTTGGCAATGGGAATGAATCTGGACAGGTCTGGTGACTCACACCCACCTTATAATTGCTGGAAATTCTTAAATCTCCATTGAACTTGCATATTGCCACAATGGGTGAAGCCCAGTTGCTACTATCCTGGCTGATTTTTTCTAATATTCCTTGTTCTACCGTTTTGTTCAGCTTAGTAACCACCAAGAGTAGTATGCAAACAGGAACTTTTGGGGCTTGAAAATACATGGGTTGACTGCTTTCTTTAAGCCAAATACTTGCCTCATATCCCCTTAATAATCCAATATCCAATTCTACAGACTATGGAGTTTACCAGCTTTGATGTATCCACTTTTAATGCATCAATTCCTAAAAGGCTGTGGATTTTTATGTTTTCCACCACTATGATGGGTATTATCTCAAATCTAATTTTTGTCTCAAATGTACCTTCAAAGCATCCTAAAAATTTAATGATTGACCTGTCGAATTGTTTCAATTGGAGGTTACTTTTCTTTAACTTTGGTCTACCCATTCTTTTCCAAAAATTCCTTGGTATCAATGTAACATCACTTCCTGTTTCCACCTGCATGAGTAAAGTCAACTTCACCATTTCCCTACTTTTATCCTGTGCTTTTATCACAAATACTTCTGTACTTTCAATCGGAGGATCTATATTTCCACTTGTGCATACTGTCTGGAAATGATTCCCCTTTTTACACTTAAAATACCATTTCCCAAAGGCTGGACACTTGTTTCTACTCTTTTCATGTTCCTTATTGCAATATCTGTATAAAAGTAAGCTTTTAGTAGCACTGTAAGTCTCCATGCTGTCTTTGGAGGCATTAAATTTTTGAATCAATTCCAATTGTTGTAAGAACTTGACACATGCTTCCAGATCCATATTATGAGCTTAAAGACACTCTAGAATTTTATTCTTTTATGAGATGTTAAACATTCCTTCAATCAGTTTTAGCACAATTAGCTCATCTTCGATAGACATTTGTTCTGAACTCATTCTTTTAAACTCACAATATTTCAACACATCTTTCAATCACTGTACATATTGCATAATAATTTTGTCTGGTCTCTGTATACTTTCAAGAAATTTAGTTCTTTGAATAGACCAAGATGGAGATTTTTTTTATGGTCTCATCCTGCTGGGGCCAAAAACAAATTTGTAACTTCATTTTCCCCTCCACTAGCTTTGGTGTCCTTTTACTTTTTAACTCTCATCAATGGCAAAACACCTAAACCAGGTTTCTACATATTCAGGATACTCCATTGTGGCTAAGTAACTGATTGGCAATGCCATATTGTTATGACAGATATTCTCAGATGTAGTTTGATCAAGAGGAGATAACTCTCTTTTTTACAGTACCTTATTTACATATCTCTACAGTTATCATGTCATTAAATTAACCAACCAACCAACTAACTAGTTATTTATTAAGTTTAGATTATTTTTAGCACAGAGCTACAAGTATGATGCGCACAGTTGAATTCATTACTCAGTGGTATTGACCAACCAGACTAGTTCACTATTACATCATATTGAAGCACCCATGATATTTACTAAGCTTAGTTTAATTTGGCACAAGGCCACAGACATGAAACAACCATTGAAGATCTAACTCACTATGTATTACAAATGGTCAATCAGTCTAGCATGCTAATTATTACCCTATACCAGGGTACCCTCAAGATAATCGATGTTGTGAGTTAATTGATGGTCAGGTAATCTTTTAAAAAATATTTCTTTGTTATAAGAGTGCTGCGACAATGGTATTTGAAAGGCTTCAATTAATTACTTTAGTGTTTGAATCAATTTGATTAATATTAACAAGAGCTGAGTAAATTCCTGGTGCATCTTTGTAACTTAGGAAAAGAATGCAAAATAGCGTAATAATTCTGTGATATCCTTACTTTATGTATAAACCTTGACAGCCAGAATAAATTCTTTTATTCCATTAACTGTGCAGAAAATTGGCATATAGTTAATTAAGAAAAAAAGTAAAACTGAGAAAAAATGGGAGTCAGGAGCCTCAGTAAAGGAAGAAAAACTACTAAGATCCACAAGGTATATGAAATTGTAGAGAGCTATGATTGCCTGTGCCCTGAAGGGATATGGCATATAGAAGAATAAAAACAAGAAGAAGAGAAAAAACAGGAAAATGGAATAACTATGTTCATAAGTCGAATAATATCATGCACAATATAATATAATAAATACATACATAATAATATAGTAATTGTTTCTACAAAGTACAGTAACAAATTCATACACAAGGCAATAACTGCATATACAAGGCAATATAATACAAAAATAATAAAGGCATATATGAGGCATTGTAATAAACACATATGTGGCTTGTAATAAACACCTGTAGAGTACAATATAATAAATGTATATATAAGATTATAACAAATGCATACAAACATTGAGAAAAAAGTGCATAATGGGAGTAAAAATTAGTGGGTTTTATTTGAAAAATGTCTTTATTAATACTTGAGTATGCACAATGACATGAAGCCTACTTTTTATAGCCTACTAGAAAAAAATGAAAGGTATGAGAAACTGTCTGTAACTGACAAAAATGGTCATAGAAATTGAAATTTCCCCACAATAGGTTACTGCCATTATAACATATATGAGTCATTCCAACCACAGAATACTTTAAAAAAAAACTGTTAATTGGAGTTTTGAGTAAATTTTTTATCAATTCACAAATTTATTTGCCCTAAAAATTACTTAATTTTCAAGAATTTCACTGGAACATCATTTCTTGAATTTTTTTTTTAATTATTTTTCTCTTTTTTATTTCCTTACTTTAAAAATTCCATTGTGTAAATCTCTGTCTTGGGAAACATAAAATGTTGTGTTGCTGAAGAAGAATGTTACAGAGTCACAAATTACTGAGAACAGTAAAAGACAGGAAGCTGTGGAGGGCTATGATTACCAACATCTTGATAAGATATTGCACATAAAAGCACAAAATACAAAGAAATATATAACCAAATATAATATTGAAAATATAAACTGGCATGATATATAAATGGTAAAATATAAAATATAAGATGGTATGCTATATAGTTTGTATGCTATATGTATGGTAAAATATAAAAATATAAAATAATATGATATATAATGATATATGTAAATGGTAAAATATGAAATATAAGATGGTATGATATATAAATGGTATGATATATGTATGATAAAATATAAAATGGCATGATATATAAATGGTAGAATATAAAATAATATTATATATAATGATTGTATGTAAATGGTAGAATATAAAATATAAGATGGTATGCTATAAATGGCAAAATATAAAATTGTAAGCTATTTAAATGACAAAACATAAAATATAAAATGGTATTATATATAAATGGTAAAATATAAAATATAAAATTGTATGCTATATAAATAATAAAATATAAAATGATTTGATATATAAATGGTAAGATATAAAATACAAAATAGTATGATATATAAATGGCATTATATATAAATAGTAAACTATAAAATTTAACCTTTGACCATATTTATTGCATAGATTCAAATTTTCCAGTTCCAATATAATCATCATATATGTAGTCAGGTAACTTGCCATAAAAGAGTTAATGCATTTTGGATAAGTGCGGTAAGATCAGTATATATGTTAATATACTTATAGAAAAAATTTCCAATAAGAATGCTGAAAATAATATGTCCACCTCAGATAAGTAATAAGTAGGTAGGAACATGTATAATCTCTACTGTATTTCCCAATATCGAAGATACTGTTTTTTTTTCCGAAATAAATCTAAAAACATCTACTCTGCAGCCTACAGACCAATGGTTATTTTTTATAAACATGTCCTAACCACAATGAAAGGTAATCTATTCTAGAAAATAATCTCAATTCCTTTTATGACCTAAGAATAAAGAATATAAAGTATGCTTTATAGTACACAAACAGAAGTAACATAAATAAAAAATTATTTCATCCATATATCCTCAGTGTATTCTATAGTAGACATAATAATATAATAATAATGATGTTGTATAAAGCATATGCTGGTAGTGTAACAAATATCACTGCTCCAAAATGTTTACAAAGACCAGTTCCATGTAAGGCAGATTACAATGATAATATTTAGGGAATAATATAAAACTCACATGTGAAAACTTAATAATAGTAAGAACTTAATTTTTGACATGAAGTCTACTCTCACACAGATGTGCTCACACAGATATACGCATACACCTATATATATGTAAAAGTTTCAGATAGACTATGTCTTTAAAAGGACAATATGACAAAAGGAAAACTTATCTTAGCCAATGCGTTTTATCCTCTAAGGAACTTTATCAAGGCAAATGTAAGTACTTTATTTTGTGACAAGTATTTATATACAAGAGCAAAAATATTATTGGTTTTATAAAATTTTTACATACACACACACATATATATATATTTTAAGACATTTTTATGTTTATACATTCTTTTTATAGATACAAATATTTAAGTAAATGCTCTGTTTTATAATAAACAGTATTAATTTCTCAGACATTCAGGCCGGTAAATGTTATTTAATACTGTTTATTATAAAACAGAGCATTTATTTAAATATTTGTATCTATAAAAAGAATGTATAAACATAAAAATGTCTTTAAATAATTGTCAGACTTTGTCCATTTCATAATATATATATATATATATTATAATAGAAAGAAAGAACAGTAAGACATATAATCCGATGTTCTTATTGATATTTTTTATTTTTACAAAACAGTGCTCAATGTAAACTTACAGAGCATAAATATTTTAAATTAACTGATTTAAAATATGGTTTCTTAGCTACACAGTAATAACCATGTTTCAAAGACTGAAGCTAAAAACTTCAAATTTAATTATATATATATATATATATATATATATATATATATAAAATATTTTATATCTTATACACTCTATCCCTGATATCAAGCACTTTAACTAATAAATATAGCCTACCTTAAAACTGTATTTTTATCATATATATGTGTGTGTGCGTGTGTGTGTGTGTGTGTGTGTGCGCGTGTGTGTGAGTTTCTCTAGTATAAGGAGGTGCAAAAATTGCCCGCAGCGTCTATTGTCCCAAGCACTTTTGGCCACTTCTTTAGCCATTTTCAAGGATTTGTTGCTAATTTCTTTTCACGGTTGTCTTTTAAGATGTAATTGCATTGTACTGGTGATCACACAATTGCATTTTAAAAGACAGCCATGAAAAGAAATTAACAATATTGAACAACAAACCCTTGAAAATGGCTAAAGAAATGGGTGAAAGTGCTTGGGACATTAGACACTGTGCACAATTTTTACACTCACTTACCCCCACCAAACGGAAAATTTCGAGAATATTAGAAAAACTCAATAAAAAATTCACCAAATTTTCCTTGTCTGTCATATTCAATGTAACACATTTAAAAGAAAGGTTGCTACCCAAATATACATTATATATATATATATATATATATATATATATATATATATATATATATAGTAGAGGTAATAAATCTGTTGGTTAATACTCTAAGTGGATCCTAGTAATATCAGTTATTAAAACTGATCTGCAAAAAGAGCTCAATGTATTTATTATAACAGACCATATAAATTACACAACAAAATTTTGGTATTTTGTTATGTAATATATATATATATATATATATATATATATATATATAATTATTATCATTATTATTATAAGGAAGTAATCATCCAAAGAATTAATCAGTAAATGGCGAAATCACTTCACTAACAGATCAATAAAATATTAACCTATAAACAACTCTCTGAATGCCACGATCCTTATGTTTAAAATTATGACATGGATTAGATGTTCTGTTACAAGTACTTTCAAAGAAATTTTCTCCTTCATCATCAGGTATTAATATTGTTTTCATTTCAGGTAAATTTCCAAGATGAAAATAAATGTATTACAACCTGAAAGATGTTTTTTAAAAGAGTGCTATTTATTAACAGTACAATTTTGGAATATGCAGTGTTGCAACGTTAGAGTTGTATTTTGAATATTTCTAGTGAGAAACTTCTTTAAAATTGTAATGTGCCAAATCCACAAATTTTTTTTTTTTTATTATAAGTGTTTTTTACTTAACGTGACATGAAAAAAAATGGTCCAATCATTAGAGTAATGTCTTAGCAATTGTTTCCAGAAATTCTGCACAGTGCATCAGTTTTCATACATCTATTAATTGGTGCAGTATATATAATATTATAAAGAAGTAATCATCCAAAGAATTAATCAGTAATCGTTCAGCTTGCAATACATTTATTTTTATCTTGGAAATTTACCTGAAATGGAAACAATAGCATAACTACTGCTATATATACCTCCCCCATACATTATATACTTACACAGGTACACAAATTTACATATACACATATACCCACATGTACATTTATATACACAAATATATATTCATACATATACATATCTACCACACACATGCATATATATATGTATATATATATATATATATCCATATATATATATACACATATTCAAGTAAATATACATATTGAAACACATCTATACCTCAACCATAAGCTTCAGAGTACAATAAACATAATTATGTAAACATGTGCAACAGCATTAATCCAATGAAGATACAGAATATAATATATATTATGTCATATTTGATGTTATATAATCCAAGAGAAGTGGTTCTTCTATTTTAAGGTGATATTTGTGCTTGCATTTGGATATTAGTTCACTCCAAAGGCTCAGTATCTCCTCCTGGTTTTTATATTTAATTATTAATATTTTCTCCTGTCACAATGATCCCTGAAGTTCTTAGGAGTCTGAGCCCTGGATATAAATTTCCACTCCAAATGTGGTGTGAGACCTTTGTGAATTAGATCCCAATATTACCTGGATAAAGTAGTTTGGTTTTACAGCAATCTATTACTGAAAGAGTGCCTGTGATTATATAGGCGTTGTTTCCAACTTCCTGCAGATATTCCAATGTAGATCTTTTTTAGTCTTACATTTTCTTCAGGGAAGATAGTTGCCTCATATACCACATTCTTAGACATGCATTTTCCCTCAACAAGACACTCGGTTTTTCTTCTACAATTGCATGCAGGGTTAATATCTTGTACTTCACTGCATTGAAACGTATTAAGGAGTTTACTATTGTGGGCTAAGATGATCTTCTCTACATTGTTAACACAAGATTAACTGATTTTAAGTGTTTTCCTATTAAAAATTTTTGTTAATGGATTCTTGTTGTGAAAATGCTTATATATTAATTTCAGGAAGAAATGTCCTATATTAATACTGGAAAACTTGCAGAAGGGTGGGTTGATTTTTTTGTATTGATGTTAACAATGTGCATTATATATTTATTATTTGTTTGTGCTTTTACAAATCTGATGTTTCTACTGTGACTATTATTAATGCAATATATATATTAAAAATAGAGAGCGGTTAGATATATGTTTGACCAATTTGGGTATTACATATTAATTTATATAAAAAGTTTCTTGTATAGACACAGATATGGATACTTATTGAAATTAAATCTGTGAACTTTTAACCTCAGTAGAGATATACTAGATAGTTAATTCAGATCCTATTAACTTTACTTAGTTTTTAAAGTCTCTTCATATCCCATTAATTTAAATAAACTTATTAAAGTTTATAAAGGTTTGTGACTATTTCTTATTTTATATACTTTATAATATAATAGTTCTAATGTTTTCTTTATATAAATAGATATTTTTATATATATTTTCTTCTGTATATCTTAATGTTTTTATTAATTATTTAACTGGAGAATCTCATGGATAATTACATTTAAGAAAACACACACACACACACTCACAAACATACACGCATATATATATATATATATATATATATATATATATATATATATATATATATATATATATGTATATATATATGTATATATATATATATATAATTTTATTTTGAATAGCTCCTTTTACATTTAAATTGAAATCTTTAGCTAGGTTCCGAATATTTTTTGAATGTTCTTAACCAACCACAATTTTTAATCTAAATTATAACAGGTTTTTTAAGTTGAATACATATGTTCAGAATCTTATCTTAAAAATTCCATACAGATTACCAATAATTTTATTATTAATATATATATATATATATATATATATATAGAGAGAGAGAGAGAGAGGGAGAGAGAGAGAGAGAAAATTAGATAGATAAAATATTCATCAAATACTTTGCAAGCAGTTCCAAAAATCAAGCAAACTGCACGAAATATATACTCTAAAACTAAGCTATAGCTACACCAAAAACATGCTACAAATCATAAAAAAACAACAGAAAAATCATCAGTACACCACAAATCCCTATAATCCACACCTATATATACAGAACCAAAGTACAAATCCCCACTAAATGGTTAATGCTTCAAACTAACTATACCAAGCTATAGACCCAAGGAAATTACAAAAACATATATAAGAATAACAGATCTCTGGAAATAGAAAAAACTACTTACACAAAGCATCATTAAACAACAAAAAATATGTAAATAGCACAACCCTCTCAAAGCATATATGGAAATTCATAAACAAATACCAAGATATACCAAAAATAACATGGAAAATAAGAAAAAGAGCACTAGCTTACAACAATATCTCAAAACGATGTAATCTCTGCTCAGAGGAGAAAATAGTGATAATCACTTTCCCAGAACACAGAGCAAGACAAGCTCTGAGACAAAAGATGAGACTTCATTTCCAAATGCATATACAAAAACAAATTTCCTCTATGCTACCTACAACCACATTATGACTAAAATGATCAAAATTTAGAACCACTGAAAATATACAAAACAAATAAATAAATGAAATACATAAATGAATAAAATAATAAATTTCAAATAATAAATAAAATAAGCAAAGATTTCCATGAACCTTTGAAGGTCAGTTGATTTGTAATTGGAAGCAGAAATAGAAAAACATGGGAAGTATTATGCTTGAAAAGCTTAAAAAAATTCAATTTATTTGGTTGGTCAGATTTCATTGATGCAAAATATCTAAAAAAGTAATGTAACAGTGGGTGTCTTTAGTGAAATCATTTTTTTAGAAATGGTGGAAAGAATGAAGAGGGCAAAAATTCAAAAGATTAAATGACTTTTTTTCTCTATAAATATGTGTATTTGATTGTATATATATGTGGGATCATTCATGTATTGGTGTGTTATATTTTTTATTTGTTATATAGTTCTCTACATTTGCACACATGTATAGATAAATATATTCGCATAAAGTAGACAGCATATTTAGAACATATGAAGACATTCACAATGATATATATACACACACATAAATATTTCACATTCATATACACAAATATCTAAATTTGTATAAGCATATTCATGAACAAACCTACATTGATGTAGATGTAAAAATAATCATGTCTATCGATCTATCTATCTATATATATATATATATATATATATATATATATATATATATATATATATATATATATATTAGTAATAAGTAAAGACAATCCTTAAAAATACATTATGGTTAAAATTTATTTCATGAATATATTTAAATATTTATCTCTTCAGACCAAGTGTTTTTAGAAATGAAATCAGTTTTTCCAGGCAAATATTTGGATTAATGTCCTCCTTGAAATTATCCCTACCAATTACCATCTGGTATTATATATATATATATATATATATATATATATATATATATATATATATATATATATATATATATATTATTCCTCGCTGATAGCACAACTTGTGTTGAGCATGAATCTCCAAGATGTGCTACCAGTGAGAAATAATATGTATATTTATTAATATATACTTAAGAGCTCTGTTATATTACATTGAATACTATTTTATTAACACCAGCATCCAATGTATGATATATTACATTCATATAGCTGTGCTAGCACAAAGTCACAAGTCATCATGGGCAAGGGCTTGAGTGTGTTGGCCTTGTTCAAACTGTTGATCACATTAGATAACACGCTCTTTCCCAGAAACTGTAACTAAGGTCTGCTCAGCATAGTTGCAGTATAAACCACAAATGGGCTCTGTGGGTGTTGAATAAACACAAATGCACCTGAGCAAGCGTCTGCAATAGGGATTGGCTAGCCACCCTAGTAGATGGGTATCCTTGAATACAAGTGGGCAGCTATATATATATATATATATATATATATATATATATGTATATATATATATATATATGTATATATATATATATATATATATATATATATATATATATATATATATATATGTGTATATATATATATATATATATATATATATATATATATATATATATATATGTGTGTATATATATATATATATATATATGATAGATAACTAATATGAATATATAAAAATTGCTCTGTTGACAAAGGCTAACACAAAATTTCAGAACTTGGCAAAAATTCTATTAGAAATAGGGAAATTACTTTCACAAAATTATTTCCAAATGTACATAAGATAATAGGCTAACATATGGCTGTGGAGTCAGCCATTGTGTAATATATATATATATATATATATATATATATATATATATATATATATATATATATATATATATATATATATATATATATATAGAGAGAGAGAGAGAGAGAGAGAGAGAGAGAGAGAGAGAGAGAGAGAGAGAGAGAGAGAGAGAGAGAGAGAGAGAGAGAGAGAGAGAGCGAGCAACAAATAAAATTAAATGTTCAAATTATCTGTACCTATTCAGAGTTCCATGGATATAGTATCCAGGGGGTCTTAATAGTCAAATAATATCAGATTAAAAATAATCAATTAATTTCTCAAAAATGACATTAGCAGATATAGACTTTGAAAATTCCCAAAAAGAGATGTGCATTTCTTAAATAGTGTAACTAAGCTTTATTTTTCTGTGATGCTTTCCTGGAGTTTAATGGTAAAGCACACATGGTTTGAAAGTTGTTTCCACGATTACAACGACAATACAGGTTTTAGGAATACATGCTAGGATGCACATTTTCTTTAGTAATACTTTGGTTTCTAGACTGGTAGACATTAATTTCACTGTTTAAAAAAACAGTCATTTCTAGTCAAGCTTTTAAATATGACATTTATGGTAATTATATATGTAATTACATACTTTTATGATAATTATGTATAGAACTTTTCAATACCCTTTCATACATGCACATACACAAACACACTCACATGCACACACACATATATATGCACACACATACACCTATCCAAGCACATATAACACTGGTAGAAAGCTTTAAGAAATAAAAAATGTGGGTAACTCAGAGAAATTTGCTTCTAAGTAATTAATATTTGATCAGAAATAAACACATATACAATGTTTTATACTGAAATTCTGAAATTATTTTAAAAATGTCTAATTAGGTTTGACAGCTTGAAAATCTGGTCTCCTTCACAGCACTCACATCTTGTCTCTATGCAATTATCCCAATGTTTTTTTCCCACTGATAGAAATATTTGTTGGACTCTTCACAGTGTATTTCAAATGCCTCCAGTATTTCCTGGGAGGAAATGAGAAAAGAAAGAATGGCCTTGCTCTTATTCCAAACATTAACAAAGGCATATACAACCAAATAAAACTCAAAACTGCCGAATGAAATTTAAAAGGAACAAACATTTATTACAAAATATTAAAACAATATATATAACAAAACACAATATTTTACAACATAGGTTTGCACAAAAATTTCCTTTTGTGTGTCTTGTGTGAACCAGATAACATCAAAATATATATATATATAAATGATCTTGAAAGATTTCAAAACAATCTTCAAAAAATGAGAAAAGAAGGTAATACAAAAGTTGAATAAGGTAGAAAATACTCTTTAAAAGAAGAGTGCACGCACCTAATATAAAAATGAAAAATTCACAGAATGAAGGGAATTTTGGCAATTTCAAACCACTGGTGTCATGGGGACTTTTTATTTATAATTTATCTCTTTTAGAACACAGTTCTATTCACAGGTTTCAGTTCCGATTTATGTATTTTTCTCAGGTGGCAGCCAAAAATTGCTTTCCTTTCTGGATTCTTATCAATCTTCATTCAAGACAAAATTTTCATGTCACTTCATCTTCAATCTTAGTCAAAAGGGTATCACCTTCTGAAGATTATCCACTAGCCTTTTTCTTATACAAAAATTGAAGGGATTCCAGTGGGCCTTAACTTCAAATTTACCTGGTGTAAGCCCATGATTTTGATTGGATAATAAATAGTAACAATGTATAATTTTTAAGTTTAAAAAATGAATTTGAAACAATCCACTTTGACTGAAATATTATTACTTCTCCCAA
Source organism: Acanthosepion esculentum (assembly GCA_964036315.1). Lineage (NCBI taxonomy): Eukaryota > Metazoa > Mollusca > Cephalopoda > Sepiida > Sepiidae > Acanthosepion > Acanthosepion esculentum. The sequence continues at coordinate 33,285,474 of OZ038502.1, forward strand.
AAGAAAGTGTATAAGACAAACATAGACTATTATAATAGTTATTTATTTACTTTTTTTTTTATTAATTATTATTTTTAATTATTTGTATTACTAACTAATAAAAAGATTTTGTACCAGTGTTTTGCATACATCATTTTCAAATTTTGTATTAACATTTGTTGGTATATTTTTTTTTTTAATCAAGTTTATTCCCAAACAAACCAGTAAAGCCACTGAGATACAAGGGGTTATTGGGTATGAAAGAATTAAAAAACAGAAACATTAAGGAGCGAGAACAAAAGAAGAGTAATCAGGACAGCAGATAGCAATTGACATTGCATTTAAATTTTTGAAGATTTAAGTTGGCTGGAAAGCATGTTGCTGGAAGGGAGTTCCACAAGCAAGAAGTGTGAGAAAAGAAACTGTTAGCATAAAACTTATGGTTACATCTAGCCAACTCAACTGTAAATTGAGGAGACCTTGTTGCCAGTTGAGTACTGTACTTAAATTAAAAAAGTCTAGTTACCATAGCAAAGAGCTCATCAAAACAATTACCATAAAATTATTTATATACAAGGTATAGGCTGAAACCGAGATGCCAGACAAGGACCAATCATAACAAACAATTAATGCATGTATTAACAAAAAGAAATTATATTAATGTCTACACAGGTGAAAGGAAAGGAAAATACATTAAAAACATAGCTATTAAGAATGTGCTTCTTTGTATGTGCAATATGTATGTGTGACACACTTGTGTTTGTGAGAGTTCAGTCGTCAGTTGAGTGGCAAAAAGAATGGATGCCTTTATTTATGTGCTACATCTTGAAGTAAGAGAAAGAAAGAGGAAAGCAATGTTTATCTTTTTATAGAGTTAAACAGCACCAACTAACAGGTGTTTGGTGAAGCCAAATCAGGTAACCCACATCATTGCTGTCATATGGATTGAAGATTCTCAATTCTCATTTTTCAGCCTTGATAGAGTTCAAAATCATTTATATAATCTTGAAGGTATATCTTATTTTCCACTCTACAACCTCTTTCCCACAGATTTAACATTGCAAGCCTGTTGCTACTTTATTACTATTTCCATGGCAAATGTTCAGATGAGCACTCCATTCTTTAGTTCCACCAGCTCAGACCTTTACAGCTAGGAAACATCATGCTACTTCCATGGAGTTGAATCAGCCTCATTTCTTTTCCACTCAGTCTTTATCTCTTCTCTTTTTTGCTCTCTTTAACTTTGAAACTGGCCTGTTGAATAGGGGCCAATAAAGCCATTGTTTGTAGCAAAAGTGATGCTTTATAAAATGAGAAATACAAGTTCAAAATGAAGAGCTAAAAAAAGTAACTGACATTTGTAAGAAACATTTTCTCTTTGCACCAGATTGATTGCAAAATGTGTTAAATCTTTCTTCCCACTTTCTTTAACTTGATAATCCAGTCTATTGTCACAAGTAATAAATGAGTTAATATTTGATATAACGTGAAAGAGAATTCAACAAGTTATTTTAAAGGATTTGCAATAATATATAAAAAATATATAGTATTGACAAAGTATAAGAGCTTATTTTAGCATAAACTGTAAAGTCTAGCAATATAAATTAAAACATAGTTATAAAACTGCAGGCTCAGCCAAAATTTAGACATTACTATTGATCTGGTCAAGACAGAATAAAATGGCTCAAAAGTGGCCACGATCAATATAGACTAAATTAGCTTCAAGGAAATTTTGTCTGAATTTCTAAGATGAAGAATTATTATCATACACTGATTTATTGGGACTAGCGTCTTCATTTCAGATAATGAAGAACTTATATCTTTTAGATAGGTATTTACCACCCTTACTTAGTGTTATATTCCATGCTAATAGGAATATATACTTGAAAAACAAGGTGGATAAAATAAGTAAAGGTTTATTGTAAAAAACCAGTACAATAAGAATAAAGGTAACAGTTATGCACAAGGTCATTGCAAGTCAATCCAGCAGTGAGTGCTACTATTGGAAGGTCGGTAGTTCTTGTGTAAATCTGAGTCATACTCAACAGATCCCAGCTATTATATTTACTAATCTCTCCATGCAATCAGATGTGGCACAAGGCCGGGTTTAGTGTGGAGCATCTGAGCCTGTAGGCTCAGCCAAAAATTCCTGTAAAACACTGTATTAAATGGGGTTGGGTAGCTGTTTCCTGAGATGAGACTCTGCCCTTTGACATAGCCTCATCTGGGGATCCTCTCTGCTCGGAGGCAGAGAATTTGACAACAGCTGAGAGCTGAGTAACAGATTGCAGCTAGTAATATTTAACCCCCCCCCCACGAGGGTTACATGTGACACAAGGCCGGGTTTAATGTGGGTTTTCCAAGCCTGTAGGTTCGGCCAAAAATATTCCCTTTTTGAACCCGTATAAACAGGTTCAATGTCAGTCTATCTCCCCAAATGAGACTCTGTCCTTCAGCGGAGCCTTGTCCAGGTTCTTCTCTGCCCGAAGGCAGAGAGTTCGACTGAATAGCTGGAACAGGTTGCAGCTAGCCTCTGTAGTCTGTTGACTTACAGATACTTATAAGTAGTTACTACCTATAGTGAAGTCACTCATAGGGGTGACAGGTTATTCCATTACATCACTTAGTTTCTATCTGAATTTTTAAGATCATGTATTTTCATTATTATATATTATATGCTAATATATTCAAACTGTTGTTCTCATCATAATTATTGTAGTCATAATCCCCCACCATTCTACCCTCCCACCTGCAATACAGACAAAAAATATAAGTCTTACATTTTGTTCAGAAAGAAAAAGATCTTATTAAGTACAGTTTTAAGTGATATATTCATCAACAAAATTGATGAGGAAACAGTTATTCTTAATTTCTCTTTGAGATTCTAAGATGAAAAAAATACTTTTGATAAACACTAACATATAATATTAATATTAATAATATAGGGGAGTCATATATAGTTTTTATAGTGATTTACAAGGTCTCAATTATGGAGTAGCCTGTGAAGATCAAAATTGCTACCCAGTTGTAATTGATCTAGCAAGACAAATGTGAATATGAAATAAGTTTTTGTGTAAAGGGCTGTAAAAAGAAAAAGAAAATACTTTTGATACACCCTAAAGTCTAGCAATAATATGGTGAAGTCATAATTGTCTTTAGATGTGTACATGAAATAAACTTTGGAGTAAAGATTTAAAAAAAATTAAAATACATTTAATACACCCAAATAAATCCCTTGTTAACCCAGATTTTTGTTGCTGTGTGATTGTTAGGAATCCAAACATTTAACAACAACAATGCATCTTTTAAATGAAACATATAAAAGGTAATTTTCTGGAGGAAAATTAGAATCAGATTGTTTTGAAATCTTTCAAGATCATTTATATATATATATATTTTGATGTTATCTGGTTCACACAAGACACACAAAAGGAAATTTTTGTGCAAACCTATTTTGTAAAATATTGTGTTTTGTTATATATATTGTTTTAATATTTTGTAATAAATGTTTGTTCCTTTTAAATTTCATTCGGCAGTTTTGAGTTTTATTTGGTTGTATATGCCTTTGTTAATGTTTGGGATAAGAGCAAGGCCATTCTTTCTTTTCTCATTTCCTCCCAGGGAAAAATTATTTTACTGGAGGCATTCGAAATACACTGTGAAGAGTCCAACAAATATTTCTATCAGTGGGAAAAAAACATTGGGATAATTGCATAGAGACAAGATGTGAGTGCTGTGAAGGAGACCAGAGTTTCAAGCTGTCAAACCTAATTAGACATTTTTAAAATAATTTCAGAATTTCAGTATAAAACATTGTATATGTGTTTATTTCTGATCAAATATTAATTACTTAGAAGCAAATTTCTCTGAGTTACCCACATTTTTTATTTCTTAAAGCTTTCTACCAGTGTTATATGTGCTTGCATAGGTGTATGTGTGTGCATATATGTGTGTGTGCATGTGAGTGTGTTTGTGTATGTGCATGTATGAAAGGGTATTGAAAAGTTCTATACATAATTATCATAAAAGTATGTAATTACATATATAATTACCATAAATGTCATATTTAAAAGCTTGACTAGAAATGTCTGTTTTTTTAAACAGTGAAATTAATGTCTACCAGTCTAGAAACCAAAGTATTACTAAAGAAAATGTGCATCCTAGCATGTATTCCTAAAACCTGTATTGTCGTTGTAATCTTGGAAACAACTTTCAAACAGAACATCAGTTGAAATAATATTTATATATTCTTTTTGGAAATATACAATAACAATAAAAGTTTCAATTTTCCTTGCAGTAAAGTTTGTTTAATAAAATAAGTGTTCTTAGGGTGGTGTAAAATGTGTGGACAGAATTATTTCATGACACTCAGCCTAATGTGTTTGTGAGTTTGTAGACAAGGACTTAGTTGGCAGCTGCTATCATCTCTTCCATTGTGTGCATGTGTGTGTATGCATGTGTAGATCAAACTGGCTTCTAAAATTGTTTTTCAGCCCTGAGAAGCAGTAGGCTTCTACTTTTATATCTGTAAGGGGGATCTGAAATCTAATTTCACAAAGAGCTGTGAACTTTTTGAATACAAAGTTTTCATTAGTTAGAAAATAATTTCACACTGGCTTGCGAAAATCTTTTTCTCAAATTTGCAGGAGTGGTGAAGGGAGTTATTATTGTTATTTTCTAAATGGTTCCAAAATAACATGTGGTAGGTCTACAACTGCAAGTATTTTGGCAGTATTTGTTGTTTATCAAACTAACCTTCTGATGGGATTTTATTGGTTGAAAATGCAGTCTATATTTCATGGTATGAATTTATTACCAGTGCAAAAAAACTTTTTACCCATTTGACTTGAGAGCTCCTGAATGGTCAAAAAACCTTTAGTGCGAGGTCTAACTTTCACATGCTTCCCTTATTTTTACCCTTTTAACCTGAGTACTCCTGACTGATCAATACAAAATAACAAATTTTACCCACTACAATGCAATTAAATGATTTCTATAAACATGTCAGTTTAACATTTTTTTTTTACCTCCCTTTAGTATTTTTTACTAGATCATAAAGTCAGATTACAAACCAATAACAAACTTTTACCAAACATTTTTGGTATACTTTTTGGTATACTTTTAAATATTTATTATACAGGTGGGTATTGTAAAATTTTTCTATGTGAAAGTGGGCGATGACACAAAAAAGGTTGGGAACCTATGATTTAATCCAATGAAGTCCTTTTAGAAGATGAAACATATTACACAGAATTTCTTCCACTTTGTTATCAATTTGTTTAACAGTACATTAAAAATATACTAACAATATACTGAACAATTTCTTCATTTCAATTGTAGTAGCTTTTCATCACAGCTACTCAGCTTGTCAGTTTATGGCATTGGAAATTGAACGTTTATTTTTTGATCTTTTTGTTTTCTTTTATGTCTGATTGTTGTTCTTTACTCACTACTACTCAGGATGCAGAATTAGTAAATACTAAACACTTGGTGTATGGATCAGTTATAACAATTTTAGTATAGGAGATAAGGAAATCTATACATATATAAAAGGCAGAATGTGTTTGTTCGTTTATATGTTTGATTGGATCACCTACATTTTTCAACCAATTTCAACCAAGTTTGACACAGTTACTGCTGATGGTCCTGCAGAGGTTTTGCCAGTGCCAAAAATTGATTTAAGTCAATATTTAAATCAATATTATTGATTTTTCATTTTTGATTGGACACATGCGTGTGTAATTATGTGCGTTCACTGCACACAAGCAGATATGGGCACTTTTCATGTCAGAATTAATAGTGGTAGCATAATTAGAAAAAAGTCTGATTTAAGTGCTTAAATGGGAAAAAGAAAGGACAAGAAAGGCAATATTTTGGTTTCGGATGCAAAAGTTATCACAATGAAGGATTTCTGTTGCAGCCGAACTTTGCGCTCCAAAAGCCAATCGGATTAGTGTTATTAGTCACACGTGGCTCGCACGATGCATAATGCTTGCTGCTGATTGGCCCATTCACGCTCCGGGGTCATGTAAGATCATGTGTGAATGGGGGGAGGGGGTTGTCACATGTGTGCACATCAAGCATCCCAAATGGGGTAGAGGTTTCAGGTAGCCTACTTTTATTTGAGGATTTAACACTGATACCATAGTTTTTAAAAAGGATCTTTTAATGTTTCAATGCAGGCATGCATTACTTTCTATGTTTTCTGCATTTGCACAGTAAAGTAAATGTCAAGGCCATTTTAAAAGGGATTTACAGAGCTACATGCCAAATTTTACCACAAAAATCAGTAAAAACAAGGTGAAACTGCTGCTTTTTAGGTGTTTGTAGCCCATTTAGCCTACTAAAGCATAGGATTTCATGCCACTTCACACCACCACTTTTAAGCCAAGTGGACAGAATCAGCTCCCTCCAATTGTCCAATTTTTCACATTTGATTGCATTTTTTCATTCGAGGGGACACCGGGGGACTGTTCTGTCTTTTCATGCCGTTTACGTGTAGCAAAAGGCACCTACTCACTATAATTTTACTACTGTGCACCGCTGCCCAAAAATGTTCTCACACGTTTTCATCTAAATTCATGCTACTTAAATGCCTTCATCATCCATCAGCAAACAAAATTAACATTGCTTCAAATTTTGTTTGTAAGAAGTGTAAAAACGCTTGTATTTTCAACTTTTGATCAATAAAACTACCTCATATCTCCTGGTTGCTCAAAATTTTCAAAAAAGAAAAATGAATTTTGAAAATCCCATTTTCTGATTGGTTGACTTTGAGAGACGGCGCTATATCAGTGACAACGTAAATAAAAAAGGCAATGCCTATTTTGGGATAAAGAATTACATAGCTTTCATATTTATCAATAAAAACCTGATACAATAAAGTCACCAGATATTATTTTGAAACGTCATCCGCCACTGTGCACTGCTTTGACTAACCCAGTTGCAGGTTAACCAATCACGTCAACTGTTCAAGGATGCTGCGAGCTCATTGGCACGGTTGCAAGCATTTAACCTTGGGCCCATCCAATTATATTTGTGAACAGTTCTCTTACGCATGCGTGTGCATGTGCGTACATATGTCACCTTAGTATGTGTGCTCAAGGTCAACTGGTCAACTGCCTCTTTATACCAAAATTCGCACATGTGTTCACACTTCTGTGATTACTGTTCCACACTTGGCTCACTTCATTCGCTTCTTACAGAAACCGCAAGTTGTTGATTACGTATCCAAACTGTATTTTACTTCTTAGGTATAACTACATCCGTTTCCATGTTTATCGAATTTACTTCCCAAATTACCTACTACCCTTTTAGCATTAGTTGAATTATTTAAACTTCACTTTTTTGTCTTCGATCACCTTTTTGATACAATTACATACATTTTTGGGATGCCTCTAACCTGCGTACACTCAAAAAACCTACATACTTTTTATTGTGTTTGCCTTTTTAAAATTGGTTAAAATGCCGCCTAAGAGAAGAAAACTTTTTGGACAGTACACGGCTGCTGCCTCCACTACAAGAGCAGCAAGGGCAAATGAAATCACAGAGCAAACTTCATTGTGCCTTTCTCAGATGGCCTCATGCTCTGCTGCCCGCATATCCACAGAAAGTACTGCTGAATAGACTGAAAGGCTGGCATCAGTTATGTCATCACGACGCGCTAGACTTTCAACTGAAGAGCATTTAGTACAGAATTCACAGGACGCAATATGCATTTCTAGGGTCAGGGCTTCCAAGTCCCCAACACAGACAATTGGCGTTTAAGGAATCAGCACTACAGCATGTTCTAGAGCTTTAGAAAACCCCAAACAAACCACTTTGTGTTGTCTTAGGAATGCTAGGGCTACAGCATCTTCCAGGGTTTCGGAACAACCTTAACAAACTGCTATTTGTCGTTTCAGAAATGCCAGCATTACTGCGTCTGCCAGAGCTTTAGAAAGTCCTGTGCAGACAGCTAATTGTCGTTTGAGGAATTCCAGATCTACTGTGTCGGCCAGAGCTTCAGAAAGCCCTGGGTTACAGCGAGCACGGCCAAACAACAATGGCCAAATCGCAAAGACAGACACTCAGCGCCACAGGTCTGCATTTAAGTGAACAGTGCTTCACCCATGGACAGCTTTATGTAGGCTGCTCCTGAGTCAGGAGTAAGGATAACGTTTACGCTTACTTCAAACAAACAAAGCTAAAAATATTACCTACGCAGAAGTCCTATAGCCCATGGTCGGTCACGTTTAAACACAATGTACACATCTTTATGTCAGCTGCATCGTAGGTTCCTTCATTTTTGAACCCGGTTTATTTAAAGGTCGTCGTAGTATCCACTTGCCATTACTAAGACATTTCATTAAAGGTTGTCTTGCTCACCAGATGCTCCCTTATCACTTAAACCCCCATCATAGCTGCATTTGCACTTACATGTCGATTACGTAACCATATTCAGTTGCAACACAAAACCAATACGTGGGAAGGTGGATTTGTTTAATTATTAGAAAAGTCGAGTGCATCCACGCAATTCAGGCCTCAGCAGAAAGAAGTGGGATAATAAAAGAATAGCAGCATGCTGAATTATAATATGCATTCTTTGCCGTACACCGTTGGTGTGTTTCTCCCCTTACCATGTGCGCTTCATGCTTGCCTCAAATGGCTATTAAAAACTACAAAAAAATTTGTGCCACTTACAAGTACTCGCCTCAGCACCTTCTCATACTTCTCTTATGTGGTTCTGTTTGCGGTAGTGGCAGCGCCATCTTTTGGGCAAAAGACACATCTACCTTTCATGCTATTGTATTTTACTATGTTGCAACTGACACAGGGCTTCATGTAATGACTTGCACTCAGGGATAATAAAACCATCCCATTGGAATACAAAGCCATCTGCCACAACTCATCAAAAACTTCTTAAGGCCCGTGTTCATATTGAACTTGACAACTGATGCTACTATGGCTGTCCATTGCTTCCTTTTAAGCCTTACAATTTTTTCTTCAGTTGTGCTGATAAATACCAACAACTTGTGTACATTACGTTTTTTATGTGGGCAGCCATCAATTCTACTAGACTTACATGCATGTACAAAATGAGTATGGTGGTTATGACCTTCCATTCAGAGGAAGTTTACTTCCAGGCAATGCCGGGCTTTACTGCTAGTTAAAAATAGAATAGGGTGCACTAGGGTAGTTTCACACAATACCACAAATTGCTACAAAACAATTAACCAAAAAAATCAAGTCATGTTCTTAAATAACTTCATTAGATTGATACTTTGGCAATCTTTAACATTCATCTTTGCAAAAAAAATGGCGTCTCAAAGGACGGACGTTTTTTCCATGACACCACTATTATTTTAACTATCTTTACTCCTCAGCAATGTTTATTGTTTTTAAAAAGCAATGATTACAATTTTAATGAAACCTAAACATATGAAAGTGAATTTATACATTTTTTTGTTCTTGAGAATTTCCAGCAAAAATAATAAACAATAAAAATTTTTTTTCAATATTATTACTAGATATTGTCTCTAATTTTGAGAAGAGTTATTCATATATACAACATTGTTCAGATGTTCAAATCTCTTCTTTGTAGATTTACTGTTAACAAAGAACAACAACAAATATACAAAGAAGATATTTGAACATTCAAACAATATGTTGGATATATTACTAAATATGGTAGACACTTGTGGAATGCCTGAAATGATGCGCTAAAAGCAATGAAGCTAAAAAATGGGATTAATTATTCTGCACAATTCTGTTGTACTTGAAAAATTAAAAGTCTCTTATGTTCTGTCTTTTAATGACATTTTAATTTTTCAGGTGTACAACAACATGGATCAGAATAATTAGTCACATTGGTATTAATAAAGATTTAGTTGATTTGTTTCTGGCAGAAAAAAAATTTTAATTGTAAAATGTCTATTATTAACTCATCTCTATGCAGTTACGTCATCCAATGGATTTTGATAAAAACAACAACTAATTCTACTTGGATCTGTCATCATAAAGTGATCCATTATCATAATATCTTTTAGATCTTATCTGAATTGTGAATCAGTCAGTCATTTTGCTTCCATACCAATTTCAGAGATTTCCCCAAAGATTATAAATAGATTCTTCCTTTTTTTCTTTTGTTCTGGTATTAGAACAATTACGATTCTGTAGATTATTGGTCATCAAAGGTCAAATTCTTGTTTTTCCTGGCCATTCCTGTTACAGAGGAATAAAACCATTTTTGTAGAGTGATAGAAGAGTAGGTGAGGATATAGGGAGTTTTATTGACAGTCTTCTGACCATTAACAAAATCAACATTTGAGTCTGTCCATCCTGACTTGATTCAGTGCTATTTCTATAAAGCTTACTCTGGTTACATTCATTATAAAGGGGGAGTGTATTTATTTCATATAATGTTTTATATAAAATTCTCTTCTTGTCTTTAAGCTCCAGTATTAAAAAAATCATTATTAATTAAATCAAACCAAAACTAAATGTTGACACTAAACAGAATAAACCCCTAAAATTCAAGGTAGGAGTATTAAGTTTACCTTGATTATTATAATGATCTGATTTCTGTTTGTGGGTCTATTTGTTACCATAACACAGAAAAAATGACACATCATAGCAAGATTTTTGTTTGGGCAATACTGTTAAATGCTCTGACTTGAAGAATAAAGAAATATTTCGCCCAATTTACTAATTAATAATAATACTGTACTCACCTTCATGCACCTAAATAATAATAATGATCTGATTTTTTAATGTTTCTTTGTATGTTTGTTACAAAGACTGAAAAGAAAATCATAACAACATTGAAAACGGAAAAGAAATAAAAAAATTACTAATATTGTGGGGTCTGAATCTACACTGACCATAATAATAATGATCTAATTTTTGTATGTTTGTTACAAAAGCTAAAAAGAAAATCATATCCACATTGAAAGAAGAAAAAAATGAAAAAGATTACTAGTAGTGTGGGATCTGTTCCACACTGACTGTCATAATAATGACCTGAATTTTGCATGTTACAAAGCTGAAAAGAAAATTATATAAACATTGAGAGAGGAAAAGAAATGAAAAGATTACTAATAATGTGGGGTATGCATTCACACTGATCATGAAAATAATGACCTGATTTTTGTATTTGTTACAAAAGCTGAAAAGAAAATCATATCTACATTGAAAGAGGAAAAGAAATGAAAAGATTGTTTGAGGTCTGCATTCACACTGACCTTGATAATAATCATCTCATTTTTATGTGTTACAAAAGCTGAATAAAAAATCATATCAACATCAAAAGAAATGAAGAAATTGCATAATACATTTATTCTGTAAGAAAAAAATGTTTTTTTAATAAATTTTTATATAGGCATATATTTTTATAATATGAATGTATCATTATTTTGTGTGTATCATTATTTTGTGTGTATCGTTATTTTATGTGTATCATTATTTTAAGCAGAACATTTTTTTCATCATTTCTTTATCTTTTCCTCTTCTGTCATGAGCATTTCCACAATATGTTACAAAAATTAATTTCAGGTGTAAGCATGTATGTTAAAAATTAATTTAAAATTAGGTTAGAGTTCAATTTGAAAGTTAATAATGCGAGGTCTGTTTTCACACTCTTTCCAATAATAATGATCTGACTTTTTATGTTTGTTTATAACAAACATACAAAAATCAGATCATTATTACTGGGATAGAAATAATTTTCATAAAGATAGAAATAATTTGTTTTTACAAAATTAATGCATAGCGGCTCAGAAAGAGAAATTGGAAAGACTAATTCAAATTCAGTCTGAGTGCATTACTTTCACTTTTGCACAAATTTTTGGTTATGCAAAGTAAAAAAATAAAGTAATTTCCATTTTGATTTAATAATACTAGTGTGAGGTTTGTACTCCAAAGTTCAACATCACCATGAAGCATGGTAATGTCATTGAAGGAAACATACATGGTACCAAAGGGACACTGGTGAAGTTGTGACAGACCTAGCAAACTGGTGATATACCAATGCCAGTGTGACAGTGGTCATGGGGGCTGGGCAAAGATCACTTTTTGTCCTTGGCCCATATCCATAAGTATGTGTAAGGTGCTCCCAACATTAAAACGACCTTGTGTCATATCCAGCCTTGGTTGGGAGGCTGGATGAATATACCTGATGCAAGAGAGGAAGTTTGATATCGTTGGACTATCAGAGACACAACTGAAAGGTAGTGACAGAAGAATTGTCCATGAAGAGTACAAAATGGTATACAATGGTGACCGGGCTGGTAGATATGGTGTGGTGTTCATGGAGAGTAGTTATCACAGCATCAGAGTCTCACACATAAAGTATGTCAATGTATCTCTGAAGCAAGATGAAGATCTGAATATAATCCAAGTCTATGCTTCATAGCAAGGTTTGGCTGACAGAGAGAAAAATAACTTCTATGAAGAACTGGAGGCAAAAATAGATCACATATTGCACAGAGACAACATGATCATCTTGGGTGATATCATTAGTCTTGTTGGTGTAGACAGAAGTGGACACAAGAACATTATTGGTGTGTATGGGATTGGTGATAGAAATAGATACAGTGAAAGAATTCTGGATTTCTGTATCAGGAACTAGTTGAGCATCAGGAATACATTCTTTGAGGATCAACCGTCATACAAGTGGATCTGGTATCAGTGGAACAGACAAAAAGAAACACAGAGGCTAAATCTGCCTCCCGTGGCCAGCTGCCACATGGTGCAGTTTACAAGCACATGGCACTGTTATCCTTTGGAATATATGTTCACCAGATACAGAAACTATCTCCGGCTCATAGTCCTCATGTCGACAAAAACCCATGACTCACCGTTTCCTGTGTCAGAGGAATATGTCCTAGCTAATGACATAGAAGATGAATTTGGACTGCTTGAATATTTGCTGGGAATCCTAAATATGGTTACTCCAGAAATGCAGAAGAATATTCCAACAGTTCCAATACCTGGTTGGGAATTATTACAAGTTTTCATATCTTTTGTGCTGCTTGTTGTTGCATATATGTTTTATACTTTTTATGCATAGGACAAATGTAAATATGTGTATGTAATTTTGTGTGTGATTTAGCATCATAAATGTTGTATCCTTAAAGAAGGTTACAAACAGACAAAGATGGTACTCGAGTGAAAGGAACAGCAACACATGCATAGATGAAAGAAAGAGAGGTTTATTGTAAAAGAGAATACATTACTGAAAGACAGGGAATCGATTAGCAAGCTAGTAATTCCCTGTATATATCCTGTATATCCTGTGCACACTATATATATCTACTGATATAGTCAGTTCACAATAGGCGATAGGGAGAGTAGGTCATTCCATTACAACAATAAAACATTCTCAGAACAAAGTATATTTGTCATTCTTTATCTTCCAGTTATTCTGTTCTGAGTGTGAAATAAGGTGTTATTATGTCATTGATATCATAATGCCCACAATGGAGGTGGTATACAAATGGGAGAATATTCCTTTTTTTATATAGCTCACCCATTATCTGGTGACTTACACAACTTGATGTGATATTATTAACTCCCATTAATGTTTTTAAGAAAGAACAAACTTAAAATAAATTGATGTAAAAAAATTAATGTTTTTTTTATGTAACATCTTTTAAGCAATATATGATATCATTTAACAGATTCTTTATCTAAACCTGATGAGTGTGAAACTTGAAGTTAGGAGATAAGTTTTTGAACTTTTTATTTTTATTCATTTACTGTTAATAATCTATTTCTTAATATTGAGTACTTTACTTACAAAGCCTTTTTTTTCTTCTATGTGCCATGTCTCTTCAGGACATTGGTGATCATGGCTCTCCACAATTTCCTTTCCTTTGTAACCCTTAATAAATTTAGTCTTTTTTGTTATCTCTCCTAAGCCTTGTTCTGCTATCCATTTACTCAAGCTTGCTAGGTAGCTTATGCATTGTTTTCCTCTGTCCTTCTTGCCTTCAATGTATCCTGTGAGTATCAAATATTCCAAGCCTTCTTTTCTTATTATTAGCCCTAGAAATTTCAACTCTCTCTTTTCCTGATGTTAACTTTAAGTGTCTTTTTTTGTTTCCATTTTCTCTAAAATTTTGTATTTGCTCACATGTTTGATCCATGGTATTCTCAGTATCCTTCTGTAGAACCACATTTCTGTTGGTTCAAGTCTCTTCTTCATCTGTGAAAAGATTGTCTAGCATTCACTACCATATAGAAGGACTGATATTACATAACAGTTTAGTACTGTTTTCTTTTTTACTAACAAATTTTTTTTATTTCTTAATACTTTGCTTAGCTTTTTGGAAGGCACCTTTCGCTATCCCAATGCACCTTTTAATTTCAGTGCTGCACTTCCTATCCTTTGTTAAAACACTTCCCAGATATTTAAATAGTTGTACTTGTTTGATTTTGGCATCTCCAAAAGCATTATTCACCAGTAATACACAGGTCAATGTTTTTTTTTGTGAAATGTAACCTTTATTATTACTAATATAAATTCGATAAATAGGAACTAACTTGACATGCACCTTAAGAGCCACCTTCAGAAATCTTCAAGTGAGTTTGTGTGATTATCCCACACTGTCTACTATGGAACTTTGCTTAATGTCCACTAGGTGGCATGGTAATAAGCAGCATAAAAGCAAAAAGGGCATAAACTTTTTTTTTTTCTTTCTAGCCCTCTGATTCACAGAATGCAGTAGATAAAAATGTATCCAGTTTTCTCCTTAGGAGAGACTGCAACTTCTTAATTGCAACCAAATCATGTGGCACAATATACATATGTACGCTCTACAGCTAGACAAATAAATGTTTTTCTTTCTTTTTTTATGAGTTGTCTGTATGCACACAAGTATATGTTTTCTCTCTTCTTGAATTATGTTGTTCAGATATATAAAAATAAACTCATGTATGTGTTGATTTCATTTATTTTGAAAGTTTTCAAACTCTTCCCATCACAACCACATCCATTACTTTCCTTCACTTACCATCTGTAGAACACTGTTGTAAATAATCTATTCTTCATCACCTGTTAATGTCCTTTTCAAAAATAGATTGTTTGAGTAGATAATTGCAGATGGAAATGCACTTCACTAAATTTCTTTCCTACTAAGATGCTTTTGGTCTTCCAGATTTGAATGTCCAGTTCTGAACCTAGCGGACCACTTATGAACAGTACTCTTAGCTATGGTACCATCTCCATAAAGAGGACATATCTTTTTGCTGTTTATACACTGATTTTCTTTCTCCCTTTCCCCCTTTCTGGATATAAATGCATTCCATTTTCCTTAATTTTCACTTTTAATGTGAAAACACTTAAACTTCACAATCTGCACACAAATCATACAGAAAAACCTTTTAATCACATGTGAAACAAATTCATTTGTTACTATTGAAAAATGCTTTTGAACCTTTGTTTCAATTTATATGTTGACTTCATTTATTTTGAAAGTTTTCAAACTCTTCCACATCCATTACAGGTTTCCTAAAATAAATGATATTTCTTCAGTTTCTCAAATTCTTTTAGGTTAGATTATAAAGCATATTCAGATGGCTGCAAAACATCTTACTTTGACACCAGACTGGAATTTCAGCATTAAGTTCAAAGCAAGTGACATTAAGTAAAGGTCAAAGAGACTTGTCAATCAAAGGTTGACTGAAGAAACATCTCTTGAATTAAATTCAACCATTAAATAACAACCTTTATTCTTTTTTCAACTGTTAAATAAATTTAAGCTCAGATAGCTGCATTAATCCAGATTTGAATTTGACTACTATGAAAATTAATCTAAAATGAAAAACTAATTCCTAACATTAACTTAATATAAGGTAGGAGTATTGATTCTACTTTAAATTTAACTCTTGTAAAACTCAGCTTAACCTTATTTGTTAAAAAAAGAAAAATACTAAATAGAACTTTGAAGCATTAAATCTTTGGCTCAAATCTGAGAAGTTAAGCTCATTTAAAAACAAGGAAAGTGTTAAATTTGATTTAAATTTTGCTTTTAGGGTAAAAGTTGTTATGATATGAATGTGTATGGTGGCAGAACGAAGAAGAAACAATGAAAATTTAAATCAATAAACAATTGTATTAACATAAAATACAACAAATGAAAAACCAGAGTAGATGTGGATTGTATGAAAAAAAGAGATAAGTGAAGTTGTAAAGGCATCTGGTGTAGCATATGGAAGGAGAAGGAGGATAAGTTGTGACTTAGTGGGGCAATGGTGTTAGCTAGCTGGTCAAGTCTGATGTCTCTGGGGATAGGAAGTCGCCTTTTGATGTGGGTGTAAACTCAGGTCAGGATGCCATCCAACTGCTGAATGTCCCTTTCAAGGGCTTTTATGTCCTTTTTGAGGCTCAAATTAACTCCAGTTTTCATTTTTTTTTTTTTTTATAGGTGGGAGTGTATTCTGGATTGTATTGCTTTTTTTTCTTTGAATATGTGAGTAAACAGGATATGTGTGGAGCCTTATGCAACTGATGGATTTTAGTTGAGTTTTGGGAATTCAGAGGCTTCACATCCTTCTTGTGGTGGAAATTAGTGTAGCATGAATCAGAAGATCTGATTTTGGGAAGAATGTAATAAATTCTAACATTAAAAGTTTGAATCAGTTTTACCTCTTAAGAGAGTGATGTGGTTTTAATTCTGCTTCTGATAAAAAATCATTATTTATATTGTTACAGTCAGACTAATGTCCTTATCTTTGTTATTTCAGTGATTGTACCTTCCAGCCTTTTTCAGGTGTCTTAATCTGACTAACTTTCAGGGAATTTCAAACAAAATTCCTTATTTCATTTACAAGGGTAAATTGTTCTTGTGGAGAAATAAGAAGATTAGAAGATTAAAGCACTGGTTGGGGATAATTTAGTTGAATTTGTCAAACAATTCCTTCTATCTTGAAAGCTCATACTCACTTTTATTAATGATATGCACACTGTTTAAATTAACCCTTTCTTGACAAACTATCTAGATCTGGCCAATTAACCAGGCACATTTATTTAAAACCAAATCCAATAACCCCAGTTGGCCACCAAAGGAGTATATGCGATAGAATCATCCCATGCAACATATTCGCTTCAATGTAAAAGTAGCAGGCTTCAAAATTAGTGATTCATTTTATGATTTATTTATAAAAAGATGGTCAAATTTCAATACCATGGAAACTCAAAATAGATTTATGAATACCCGGGAGGCTATGCAGGAGAGTTTTAAGTTTGAAGTAAGGAAATAGATTTAGTTCCAATGATAACTTAGACTTTGGGAGTATTGGGTATAGGCCAAATATGTATACAGTTGGTGGTGTAATGAGTTTAGGTCATGACACAGACAACTGGCTGTAGATGAGATATATAGTAGCAACAGCAGTTGATGGCCACCTTTATAAAACTATACATTCAAATAGAAACTCTTCTACCTTTTTGCCTAATGTATAGGGTCATAGACCTAATCAGAAGCATTCCTTTCCAGCTGGCCAATAAGTAGTCCTTGTCTTTGTTCAAAAATCTAGACATTTGGACTTGAACTCTCTCTAATTTTGGTTATCCTCAATGACTGTAGACCTGCTGTAATGGTCTGTCTTTCAGACAAAAATTTCTTTCTATTAAATTGTGAGGCACCCAAACATTATAGAGATTCATGTACCCAAGTGTTGTCAAGTAACTTACAACATTCATTTTCCTCCATTTTCACTTTTAATGGAAATTTCAAATGCAAAATCTCTACTATCCCAATTTGCAAAAAATACACTGACTTTCCTTATCCAGAAAAACAGTGTACACTTAAGTGTTAGGCAAAAATTTTTAAAATGATGCATGCAAAATATTGATTTAAATGTAAAAATTGCTAAAACTGGTAGAACTGTGCAAATTTGATAATTTCCTCCCCACTTCCAGTTACTTTGTCCCTGTGTTGTTCACTTTTTATGATTGTTCGTTTTATGGTCATTTTACTTATTTCTTGAAAAGTAAGTTAAGAAATCTGTATCATTTTTCCTATCAGCTCAAGTCTAAAATTTTTAGAGAGAAGATACAAATTATTGACAAATAATATGGAAAATTTTAAATGCAAAATTTTCATGATCTCAATTTATAAAAAAAATACACTTACTTTTCTTATTCAGATAAAGATATTTATAATATATCTCGGATCTAGAACATTTGCAAAACATTTTGCATTTTTCAGTATTTTTATTGCATTTAGTTTCCATGGAAATGATCAATACGAGATATTCATGACTAAAAATACCTTGGCCATATAGCTTGAATATATAAACTTCAGAGATGTGAACTTGTGTAAATAACTGAAAAACTGAATTTAAATTTGAGTAACCTTAAAAATGGTAAAATTTAGAAACATAATTATTGGAAAAGGGTTAATGGCCCAGATACAATCAAAATAAACAACACCATTTCTGGAATTGAATCATTTTTAGATATTCATGCTATAAATGTATCAGTCAAGTTTTCTGGTGCTCGCACTGTTCATCTCGAGGTCCAAGACAAACTCCAGAGACGGATATGCAATGTGGTTGGTCCTGATCTGACATCCATTGCTAATGAAATAAATTGGATAAGTTCCAAAATCATAAAAAATTTTAGTTGCAGTCTTCCATGATTTACACCAAAAAGCATCATCTAAAAATATATCTTTTTTTTATAGACACTGAAGGCAAATATATGTAATGAAGGGCCCGCTGAAATTTTATTACCCTAGCGATCTCTTAAGGCCTAAATCTGACCATGCTCACATGACTAACCTTTTGTTTGAGATTAAGAGATGTTGTTAATACCCAGTGGTAGTCTGAAAAATTGTTGAATATTAACAGAGTACTGTTTAGGATAATTTGTATTTAACGTATTATGACAGCTCACAGAAATATGAAAATCATCCAGAAATCAGAAATATGTATTCTGAGCAAAGAATGACTGCTTAAAACTCATTGTGCATTTGTTTTGTTACAAAATGAAAAGTGCATGAGTTTTCATTAGTTAATCATTGTTACTCTGATTTCAGTTATTACAATTATGAAAAACTTTTATATGAATAGAAAGAAAATTAAATTAAAACTTAATGACAATGCAGTATGATCAAAATAAAAATCTAGTGGTCGAGTTTCATAGAGTCCAGAAATGTGAAGAGGACACGTTTATATAAGTTTTATCACAAGCACAGATCTGAACAAAATATGGTACATATCACAAGATATGTTACAAAATGAAAAGTGCATGAGTTTTCATTAGTTAATCATTGTTACTCTGATTTCAGTTATTACAATTATGAAAAACTTTTATATGAATAGAAAGAAAATTAAATTAAAACTTAATGACAATGCAGTATGATCAAAATAAAAATCTAGTGGTCGAGTTTCATAGAGTCCAGAAATGTGAAGAGGACACGTTTATATAAGTTTTATCACAAGCACAGATCTGAACAAAATATGGTACATATCACAAGAAAATTTTAATTTCAATGTTAATTTTTTCTAACACAAAAAGTAAAAACAGATGCATATGAATAACCAGTCAACAAACTGGATCCCTTCTGGGACTGGAAGGTTTCTCATAAAAAGCAAAGTTTGCACCTAAAATTCTCAATGAATAAATGCTTCCATCAACTGTTTTTGCTAAAATGTATTTCTCCTACAGCCAGTTGTCTGTGTCATGGCCTAAACTCACTACACTATCAACAATATGTGTACTTAGCCTACAGCCAGTACTAGCAAAATCCATGCTATCATTGGAACTAAATTAATCTATTTCCCTACTTAAAACTTTTTCATCACAGTCAAAAATAGCTTTTAGTATTTGTACACCATGTTAATCTCTATATATCCACTCTTCCTTCAATGTTAAAGAGTTCTTCAAAAGGAAGAGAATTCAACTTTGAAAGTCTATATATGAAAAGATAAACAAGCAACATGCAAAGCATCCTGGGTATTCATAAGTTTATGCTTGGTTTCCATGGTATTGAAAAAGAGTTGCACTGCAACATATTGGCTCAAAATGAAAGTGCATTTTTTTGTTAAGCAACATTCAAAGATAATATTTGCATATTTGTACATAGATTTATCCAATATATGTGTCATTTTGTTGTATTAACTTTTGTCATCTTTGAAGCAACTTCATGATTCTATCCTCTGAGAACTTGATGAGCTTGTCTAAGTGGTTTTACAAGCTTCCAGAAATTTTTTTCCATTAAGAGAACTTTGTAAAAATCAAAAGAAGTGGTAATCAAAAGGTGCCAAGTTAGGTGAGTATGACAAGTGTGGTAGGACATCTTAGCCAAACTGTACCAACTTCTGCCAGGTCTGCAAATAAATGTGACATCTGGCATTACCCTGATGAAGATGAAACCCTTCTGATTTGTTAATTCTGGGCAATTTTTATGAATTCTGCATTTAATCAGTCCAATAGGGAATAGTACTTTCCTGAATTCAATGTCTGATTTTGCACGAGCTCATAAAACACAATGCCCTCCCAATCCCACCAGATACAAAGCATCACCTTCTTCAGATGCAGCTTGGCTTTTGGAGTAATTAATAGAGTCTCATTATGTTTATTTGCTTCACATTGTTGTAAACAATCCATCCTTCATTGCTTGTGATCATTCTTTTCAAAAAGAGTTGTTTTTGTTATGTTTGAGCAGAGAATCACAAATGGAAATGCAGTCCATTAAATTTCTTTCTATTAAATTGTGAGGCCCCCAAACATCATAGAGATTCGTGTATCCAAGTGTTTTCAAATGCCTTACATCATTCATATAGAATATATGGAGTATCTCTGTAATGTTTCAAGTGATGTGAGTGGTATTATTTTTAATCAGCATTTTGATCTGGTTATCAGCATTTTGATTAGGTTATAATTGCAGGCCTGCTGGAATGATCTGTCTACCAAATAAAGATTTCCACTTTGAACTTAACAAACCATTTATTCCCAGCTATGGCAATATAAATGGCATATAGCCTTTTTTCTGTTTGTATAGTGATTTTTTTCCTTCTGGAAAAAGATCATCAAATGATGAAAATGCATTTCATTTTCTTCCATTTTCACTTTTAATGGAAAAATATTTAATATTCCCAGTCTACACATGAATCATATAGAAAGACTTTGTGGGTTATTTAAAGCCAGAACATGTTTGAGATTGTAAGAATAATTCTGTTTTTGTATAAGAACATTGCATTAACAATTTTTTGGAGATAACAATGATTTTTTCCAGATACAAGTCTTACTATTTAAACCATAACTGGTGGAAGAGAGAGAAGAGACTGTTTCATATCTTTCCTGATTATATTTACACATTGGTGGATATAATGAATTTGATTGCAATTTGAACCCAGCTCTCTTAGAAACAATATCTCTACAAAGAAGAGATTTGAACACTTAAACCAATGAGATTTTATATTTGTAGAATAATGCACACAGTTTTTTAAAAGACTTGTATCAAATTATGTTTTTTTCATTTAGAGGATTAATGGAAGCATTTCTCAGAAAATGTGTATTACTTTACATCTTAATCTCACAAATCTCTTTCCACAAATTTAAAATTATCCATCATAGCAGATTAGTAATTGAGATTTTGATGTATGCATAAGTAGACACCAGATGTCCCTGGTGTGGCAAACAAAATTATTGATTTTTTAAAACACTGCCTGATTTTATTATATTCATCGCACAGAATAATTTAATTTCTGGTCTTTTAGTCTAAAATTGAATACACATGTGGATCTAGCCTGGAAAAATCTATCTAAAAACCATGTCTTTTTGAAATCCAGTAGTTTCTTTTAAGACAATTATTTTAATACCTCATCTCTCCAGGAGCCAGGTTATCATGGCCCTCCACAAATTCTGTTTATTATCTACGGCTTGCCATGACTTCTTAAGAAAGAAAAAAGAGTGGTTTCCTGTTGTCTTTATAGATTTGAATTTGGTTTTCATTTGTGTGATTTTATGGAAATTTAATCTCAATTCACAGATTCAACTTTTTGTGTTGTTATTTCTAACAAACAATCAGTCTAATGAACCACATAATGAAACAAATTCCCATGAATAGAGCACACTGCAGAATTAAATTAGAAATAGGCCAAGAAGAGTGTGGTTTTGTTAAGACATTAGAACAAGGAATGCAATATTTATGCTCAGAATATCAGAAAGAGTGATAAGCATGTAGAGGGCCATATTCCTATGTTTTATAGATTATGCAGAAGCATTTGAAAAATTGCAACACAAAGAATTATTTGACCTGCAAAGTAAGCTTGATCTATTTAGGAAAGATAGAATAATACAGAACTTATACTTCAAGAAAATTGCTTGCATATGGATAAAAAATGAATTCACTAAATATGCAAAAATAGAAATGGGCATAAGAGAAGGATGTGTCTTCTAATCAGATTTATTCAACCATTACAGCAAGGCAATTTTGATAAAACTAGAGGTCCTCTCAGGATTATTATTGGTAGACACAATCTTAACAACATAAGAGATATTGGTGATATCATGTTGATAGCAAACATAAAAGGAAAACTACAGAAACTCCTAGATAAGGTAGTAAAAAAAGGAGGAAGAAAGGACTAAACATCAATTGTAAAAAGATAGAATATATGGTTGTCAGCAAAAGGAACAGCCCAAGATATGAGTAACAAATTTAAATATCTGAGAAGTGTTTTTAACAGAAGTAAATGTGAACCATAATCTGAAGACATATTAGAATAGCAAAAGTTGCCTTACAAAAGCAAAATAAAAGTATTAAGAAACAGGAAAATTTAGTTAGTAGCAAAGAAGAGATTGATGAATATGTGATAAATGCTGAACAATTTCCTCACAGATGAAGATGAGACTCAAAGACATGGTTCTACAGAAGGATGCTGAAAATACCATTGACAGAACATGTGAGCAATGAGGAAATTTTAAGGAAAATAGATGCAAAAACAACACATACTTAGAAATCAGAAAGAGACAATTGAAATGTTTGGGACAAAAAATGAGGAACGAAGGCTTGGACAATTATTCACAGGACATATTGAAGACAGAGGAAAAGACAGAGCAAAATTGTGATAACCTACTTAATGAACAAATGTGTAAATGGATGGCAGGATTGGGAGTAGGAGGGATAGTAAAAAAAACAAACATTGCTAAGAGCTACAAAAGATAAGGAGTTGTGGAGAGCAATGATTATCCATATTTTGAAAGGACATGATAAATAAAAGAATTAGACTAGATAAAAATTTTGTTGCATTTGTTTCATAAATCCCACACATGTTATCAGCTAATTTGATTATAATAGTGTACTATATAATTTTATCCAAGAAAGTGATTTGCATACACATGACTGTATATTTAGTTAAGATTTCATACACATTATGTATGTTAAACCAGTAGACTCCCAGTGGACTATAAGGCTGCAGTTTCACCATACCAGCTGTTGTTGCTTTGGTTTCCATAGCAGGTAAGTTTTACTGGTAGTCCTATACATAACTCTTTTGGATTGAAAGTTGATTTCTCCTAGACCGGTTGCCAACCAATGCTAAAGAGTTCAGTCTATTCTGCTATCAACTCATAGCTAAAGGAGAAGAGATGGATTCATACCTTTCTGAGATTATTTGTGCAAAAGTGAATGCAACTGCTTTCATGAGAACTTGAACTCGACATGCCACGCTAGCTTTCCTCACTGATAACTACTATGCTACCTGCACATCCTTCAAGCAAAATACTTGTATGGATATTTACTAAGCTTAGTTTAGTACAGCCAAATAAGATGGTGGGGGGGATTGGTTGGTTTGTTGGTTTTGTTTAGCAGCATATCAACCTCTATGGATTATTTAATATCGAAATCTAAATATTTTGTATGCAATTTTGTTTTTGTGAAGAGATAATAATTGTTTTAGTGATACAATTCTTATTAATTAGCACATAGCTGAAGGGAGAAGAGGTGGATTCATACCTTTCTCAGGGGTATTTGTGTGTAAGTGTTTATAACGAACCCAACTGGAATTGGAACTCAACACTCTGATTAACAATTCTAAGCCATTATCCATTACAACACCCACACATCCAAGTTTATAACAGCTGGTATTCCCAAGCGGTCACCCATTGAGGTACTGACTAATCTTGACATTGCTGAACTTTGGTGATTGTACGAAAACCAGTGTTTCAATGTGATGTGGCTGTAAGTTGTTGGAGGGCATTGAGACAGAAATATTGTTCTGCATTAGTCTTTCAAGTAGAGAGAGCTTTGCTGTTGTGAAAATCAACATTGAAGATCCCATATAACACTTGGCCTTGAAGATATACAACCATCTTACCTGCCAAGCAAATGTATGAAGATATATTTTCAAGAGCAAATAAGAATTTATTTGTTTTTTCTTACAAAATAAGAAACCATGTTTTATGCTTCAAAGGAAGAGGAAGAGTGAAGTGGTGGCTGGTTTTTTACAAGGTCAGCTTGTCAGCCTGACATTAAAATCACTCTCCAAAATCCTGCATTTTGCTTGGCTTTGGACACTTGTGCCAGACATATGGCTTATTTCAAAGCTAAGATCCCTCAAAACTAATGTAGATGCATTATATATATTTCTTTGGGGGGCAGGGTATATATATTTATGTACAGATTTGTACTGTAAACCATCTTAAGCCTTAAGTCAGAATCTGCTTTTCTTGAGCTTCCAACAAAATGTTAAGAGGAGTTAGTTAAATGCAAAACATATATATATATATATATATATCTATATATATATCTATATCTATATATATATATATATATATATATATATGAATTTGGGATCAAATAAAGATCAAATATGGATCAGGCTCTAACGGAATGATAGGATAAAAAACAAATAGGAAATGTTTATAAATGTAACGTTTCATTTTTATTAAAGCTTAATCAGAAAATGAGATATGAAAATATTTTCTGATATATTTATTTTTGTGTTGCTTGATTTTCATTGGTTAAGCAGACTTCATGTGCATTTGACTAGTCATTAGTGTTTGTGTGTATTATTTATGTGTGTAAGTGTATCTTAATCCTACTTTGTCTATGTAGGATTTCAACAATAATGTATATGTAGTATATATATATATATATATATATATATATATATATAAAATGAAGAGGTTATAATGGTTCCAACGAGAGAAAAGTGTGTATATTAAAAAGAAGAGAGGTACCACAAACATTTTGGTTGTAATGTGGGTTTTTAAAAAAAATATTATTCTTTATTTTTCATAGTTTTACATAGTTTTACAACACGTGTTTCTGGTCTCACGACCGTCTTCAGGTAGAGAGTGGAGATTTCCACATATTATTAAAAATAATTATTAAAAATAATTAATTTTTTTCCTTTATGTTTTTCAATGTCAAATATTCTCTATATGAGACATTCTCTGTTTTTGTGTTGGTCATTCCAATGTCTTTCTTTAAAATCTTTTCTTTTTTAATTTATTTATTTGGGTTGATTATCTTTATTTGTTTTTTCTAAATGGCTAGTTTGTTGGTATCAGTTGTTAGTTTATTTATATATTTGGATGTATTTAGATCAATTTATTATACTTGTTGTTATTTATTTGTTACACTGTATATTTCTCTTTTTGGTTTTCGATTTTTAAGTAACGCAGTATATTATTTTTTATTAAATTTTTTTATCGTTATATAACAGTTATAACTATTTTCCGTCCGATTTTTTGTTTTGTTTTTTCATAGTTTAATTTTTTGTTCATAATATTTTGATAATTTGTTCATTATTTACTTTATTGATTTTTTTCCTTATTTTATTATTCTATTTCACCTATTCTAACAGGTGTGGTTTGGTAATTTGTTTGGATTAATTTACTTATTTTATTGTCATTTTGTTTGTTTATATATTTATTTATTTTTCTATTTTAAGTTACGTAGTAAAAATTTGTTTTCATGTCTACATTTTGAGATTAGCTTGGATCTTTTATTTAATAATTTATTTTGGTCTGGGAAGGTAATGATAGCTATTTTTTCCTCCAAGCAAAGTTTGCAAGTTTTTGATAGGTTGTTGTAGGCTGATGATTTTTTCCTTATTTTCCAAGATATTTTTGGTGTGGTGTGCGTTTTGTTTTTTATTTCCCAGATATACTTAGAAAGCATTGTGCTGTTTGCATATTTACTATTTGTGAAAGACATTTTGTGTACATAATTTCTTTGTTTCCAGGGTCCTTCAGTTACTCCTATGTATACCTTTTCTTCATTATCTGCTGATTTTATTGTGGCTTGGTAGATTACGTTGTTTTGTAAACAATTACCGTTTAAGGGACATTCGTTTTTTATTCTGCAGTTGCACGTGGGTTTAATTTGTTCGTGTGGTTTGTTAATAATTTTCCTGTTGTGCTTTTTTATTATTTGTGCCATGTTCTCGGTGCAACTGCAGCTGATTTTTACTGTGTTTTTGTTGAATATTTTGTGTAGGGTGCTTGATTCCGGGAAGTGTTTGTGTAAAAGTTTGAAGAATATTTTTCCTATGTTTGTTTTTACGTTTTTGCTGTACGGTGGGTTGAACCATATGATATTTCTTTTCCTGTTGGCCTTTTTTGTGTTCTGTGGTGAGTATATGAGTGTTGCTGGGAATCCGCTATCTTTTAGGGCTGTTTCGTGGTCTTTCTTAGCTTTGTTAAATATAGATACATTGGAGGAATTGTCAGAAAGCCTGCGGTTAATTGATTTTGGTATCTGTTTGATTATAGGAGGCGGGTGGTTGGAGGATGTGTGTATGTACTGTGGTTTATCATTGGGTTTTCTGTATGGTTTGTGTGTGCCTTTTCTTAGGTTGAAGGTAACATCTAGAAAATCTACTTCATTTAGGTTAGTTTTTATATCTATCTCGAATCCGTTATTTTTGAAAATTTTAATTATTGCTTTTCTAGTTTTATCTGTGTTTTGTTTGTTGCAGTTTTTTAAGATTATGAGACCGTCGTCCCTGTAGAGTCCTGTGTCATT